>JAPYZF010000596.1:0-29639 GCA_030523045.1 Meteorus cinctellus | reverse complement strand
TATGTTCAGGAGGTCTTAAAACGTCGAGATCTATGAAAAACTCGACTTTTCATTTTCGGGGTAAAAACAATAACTTCCTATCGGGAAGTTAATAAATAACACAAAAAGATTTCCATACTATTATCTACATCTACGAAAATCATTGAGCAATATCAATACACTCAATGAAATATCGAGAATCAAACGTTACACAATACACTCACAATAGCCCAAGTCTATATCGAATAAATAAATGCAAAACAAAATAAATACCAACCAACCCTTTCATTCATTCATTGATCAGAGTAATGTAAACAGTCACGTTCATACTTCTGCTACCTTTTCATTCTGTAAATACATATACGACACCCAATCGAATCAACGTAGCTATTGTCTTTGGCAAATACATATTCACATTGGAATAGCCATCATACACGTATGCAGCTCATATACATTTATGTACACCTATTGTATATATGTATATATATATATATATATTTACAGTATCAAAAGCGAAATCCAAGCCAGGATTCATCGCGGGAATCGCACATTCTGGACACGCGCGATTATCAATCGCTTTCTCTATACTCTTTTGGTCAACTCCCATATCGTTCCTGCGCCTATCTGACGCTGGTAGCGCAGCTTTCCTATCATCCATAGGAGTTTCATAGTATAAAGCATAAATCACAAAGCGCCAAACATTCGTTACAAGGTATGCAGACCATGAAATACAGAGCGATCGTATTCCTCCCAACTGTTCCAGACTCTATCGTTCCTCCTCATTCTCCCATACGGCCCTTTTATTTTCCTACTCTCTCACTTTCCCCACATCTCCACTCCCACTCTTCGTGCTTTTACCCATTAGTCCAATTCTCTTGTCTACTCCAACTAATACTAACGGGTCGCCCTGTATACATTGTCTGTTATGCTCAGCGAAGCGAACTTTGCCGATTGGATTTGGAATTATTTGGGAAAGCTCTCGCGGTCTACTAAATTGTATTCAACTCCCACCCTATCTTCCCTCTGTTTCTCACACTCAGTGATTTTTTTTTTTTCATTTTTTGGCTGTTGGCTGTATATCTATATGTGCATATGCCAGTGGAACTTTTGGTTTTGATCGTTTTCATTAACAAATTGCACTAAATATAATTTATCGCGAGTGGATCCAATGTAAAAAATGAAATGAAGAGTCATATCCAAAGTATTGCAGTACAAATCATGGAGATAGTGGTACGCGAGAGCGGAATATTTTTTTTTTCATTTACTCGTTTCCTTCTTTTGTTTTTTTTCCCTCATTTAATTTTCAAGTACAATGTAGATATCCCATTGATATGTTTTAAATGAGAATTTCTGATTATATTTTTTCATTTTACCATTCAATGTCAGCAGTTTATGATATCTCACGGATTACTCATGATTGTTGTTACATATAATAATGTTTGAAAGATTAAAAGACACAATGGTGGAATATATCGAAGGTAAATAAATGAATTTGTGGTGGCGTCGTGGCTTAGATATGATATCGCTTTGGCACACCCATTTATATATGAATATACACAGATATGAAATATATATATATATATATATATATATACATATAGGTGAATTTATATATTTTTCATTCGGGAAATTGGCCATTTCGCTTGGCAATAATCGCCCATGGGTGTTTTAATAACCGATCCGCATCGATGTAATATATATATATATATATATATATATTATATATAAAATAGATTAAAAAAGAAAGATGTGAAGAATTCAGATTTTTCTCCCACTTTCGCTATTTTCCTTGTGTATGAATACAAATCCTATTTTTCTCTCTTTGTATTCTTTATTTATTCCAATTCTGCAGAATTTGATGCATTTTTCCAATTTTTATATATCTCTGTTGTCCCTTCACATTTTTCCTCTCTGTATTCGTTGGATTTTTTTTCGGCCATTGACCTTTGGTGCATGACACTTTGTGTGTTGCGCTCCGCCTTCAATTGTCCGATATATCCCTGCACTCGACATATATACAAAACTGAGCACAATACCTTCCTGTTCAATAATATAAACGATAATAATGATAGTAATAATTCAACGGAACAACTTTTTGGATTTTTTTTTTGAAATGTCTGAAAGTGGAGTGAAAAAATTTCGTAAACACTCTGTGAAGTATTTTTAATTACTCAATACACGATTAATAATTAAAGTAAGATTGTCTTCGTTACTGTGCGTCGGTCTGTACTACTTACAAGTCGTGAGCCAGTTATTCATGTGATGTGTTTCAATTGATATTGTACAGTAAATTACCCAACGGTTGGGTGTTCGATCGACAATATTCAGTTATTCATCGGTTTGCAATATTCATTCAGTCTTGATGTATTGCAATATTATTTCGCATGCTGCGGTCGCACGTTTGTGGTGCATAGTGAAGATGATTCTGATATATGTATATACAAATACATATATATATATATATATATATACATTGAAGATAGAATGCGTCAGAGAACACTGTTCGGCAGTGGTGATATATATCGTGGAAGTTGCGGTTGTTGGAATGGCGATTCGCGTGGCACACAGACAGCAATATGTGATTATGACCCTGGATATTAAATGTCTGGTTTGCAGCCAGCGATGAGAAAATTGAATTTGACTTTGGCAGTTTCCTCAGACCAATTTACCGTTTTCCAACAAAGTGGACCTTTGGGTGACGACAATCGTCTAACTACATATATAACAAAGCTCTTTGTGCTATTACAGCAGTTTGTGATAATTTAATTATCAGTTTAATATTATGATGGTACTTGAGGTTATATAATTCTGTCATTAGCTCAAGACATCTATTTTACGATGATTATAAGTTTGGTTATTTAAATGAGCGACTTATTTTTGTGATTGAATCGTTATTGTAATTTTCCCTATTTGAATTGTTATGAAAAGATGAAATTGTTGAGATTTTTTCTATTGTCGATATTGGCCTATTATATCATGGGATTTAGTGGATGGAAACAATGGCGCAAGTGCGTTTATCATTGTGCCTTTCAATTGAGTTGTCGAATATAGTAGCGTAGATTCAAATTTACATTTGACCGCGAATTGCCCCCCCGATGGATACCACTTGCCGCACTTCAATAGAGAGACACAGAAGAGCAAAATTGATTATCTATTGTTTCCATACCTGTGAGAAGTACGTGACAATTTTACGAAACAAACAAAAATTGGAAAAGCTCTTGTGCATGTAGAGATATATCATCTATTTCACCTGGTCTGTCATCTATTTTTCAATGAAAATATGCACGTACCTTTCAATTTTATTTTGTTGATGAAAAAACAAACATCAATGGCCGTTTCGATATTTCCCGTTTTTGATTACCTGCCTATGCAGACAAGAAAAAAAGATGATTTTTCCTTGAATTGTTTCAGATAAATAAAATACGTAATTATTTTCTATTTTAAATATTTCTCGATATATCCTGTAGAGCAATGTAAATTTTCTTTACGAATTCAGTGGAGGGTAAATAACAGTTTTTATTTTGTCAGAATAAAGGGAAATGGAGATAATAAAAATATCAGTTACTATATCTAGTGCTTTTCTCATCAATAGAAATGCACTCATCAGCCTTTGTTTCCCTCCTTTCAGTATTTGCCACTCGCAATATTATTTACCGAGGACAAAATAAAAAAAAATGATGGAAATATATGAAAGAATGAGAATTGCAAAGGTTGATATTGAAACAACAATTATCATCGATTAGCTCATTCTTTTTTTTTCCTTCTTCTTTCTACCTTTCTCATTTCTTTGTTTTCTCACAATCTTTTCTTATTCCTCACGCACACACTCATACCTTTCCATGTATATATCACAATTTTTTTATTATCACTTGGCCTATTTTTTTTCACTCGATCCCATTCCAACGTTCACACTTCTGTTCTCGAGCCCGCACTTTCCAATCATATTACTCTCAAGCTTTTCTACAAAAATATCTTACAGTATTCCCATCATTTCCTTCATTTCTTTGTGCAACTTTTTCTAGTTTATTTTATTTTGTTTCTCTTTCTATCCATCCCTATCCTCCCGCTCATTACTTTATGATTACCCTCCGTTGTCTAACCGTAGGATTCATTTGAAAGCAAATATCTGAAGATTTATTTCACAAATATTTTCCACAATCAATTATAATAATTAATAAAATATCTACCACCATTTATTTTCTATATTTTATATAATAGTGCGTTTCATAACAAAATGAAAACCACATTTATGAAGAATTTCCATATCATCGATGGAAATTATCTGAAGTATTTCCGATAGTGAACTCCATGTTTTGATATAGAATGTGGTGGGTATACACCCCCGAATGAGATTAAATAACGATACGCGCAGGCAATCTATCGTTCCAAAACTTGTTTTGATTTTTTTCTGGTACCCTAATACCACCATGCAAAATCCCGCGGTTGATGTTCGTATAGAGGTCCAGATTTTATGCATGAGTATAAATTCAGAAAGTGATTGATTGTTCTGCTGTAATATCGACGGCGGTTTTATTATTGGCCGTGCAAGAGTATATTAAAATCGAACTAAAGTAACACAACAGCCCAGTAAATTCATAGCACAAATTTATTGATTCTCCTTCTCGAAATAAATATCAAAACAACAAATCAATTATCCCAAAAGTTATTTTAAAATTAAACGTTACGATACCAACAAAAACTTTCCAAACTCTTTTGTTATCAATCAACAAATGTATCATCAAAGTGAGATACAAACGTTATTCTTCTACTGTTATCATTAAATAAACACCTGTTCATTCGAAAATGAAAAGAGCTGTTAAATTAATAATACAAACCAAGGAACATGTATATTACTAATGAATTTTGCACAATAATAAAGATGAATGTGCCACAACCTCCTCTCTCTATCTCTCTCTCTCCCCCTCTCTGTATACGTATACCGATTATTATCTTGTGCACGAGCAAACGTGAGGTAACATGTCTACAAATGTGCGATGCAATCAGTGAAATAGAGTCGTCGCACACGTGCCATGGAATACAGAGCTAATTCAACCGTATATTGCACCGTGTGTTCCTTTGGCACAGAGCCCGCGAGACCCTCTCCATCACTTTGTATACATATATATATATACAGATATACAAAGCACACTTTCCATTGGTACTCGAGTGAATTAGAGAAACCCTTGAGTATATACAAACGGTTTTCACAAAACACTCTTCTTATTGTTGAATTTGTATTCCGCTTGACCTCATTATAATTTCTCAAACCAAATAAAAGTTTGGTTTCGATAGAGAGAATAATAATAATAAATAATACCTACTATAAATTTTTATTTGTCAGTGTTGGTGTTTATCAGCAATTTTTCGTGTCGTTCCCACATGTATTAAAGTTTGCGATATATTGTATTTTATTTACAGTGTAGTGTTGAATTTGATGGTGAATATACATATATATATATATTGAAATATAAATATGATGTGCTATTGAATTTTTTGCAATACTAGAATAATTTTATTCAGTCGAACAATGTTATATGTTATCAGGGGAATTGAATTGCTATCGAGTGCAATTTCATGTTGCATATGGCTCTCTAGAGTCGTTCACTTTCCTTTTTTCGATTTTATCCATTGCTTTTTTTTTGGTTACATTCGCGACTTTATTTTCTTATATGAGGTTCACTTATGTTATTGAATTCTTTGGTAGCTTTGTGGAATGAGAAATACTCAGGTAGCTTGTGAGTGTATATACACAGTTGAAGTTAATTTATTGTACTACAATTAAATATAAATTAAATATAAATCCTCATGTTGATATACCGAGATATAATTAACTTGTGAATTAATAACAAAACGATGAAATATAATATACTCATAACACATATTTCATATTTTCCGATTGAGAAATGCTCAATGATTTTCATTGAAGGTAATTTCACGTCACATGAAATCAATTGCTATTCAATTTTCACTGTTGTGCGACGTGAATATTGAAATAAAATAATTTGCTGTCTGACAGGTTATTGAAGTCACAAGAATCCAATGAAATTATTGTTATATTAACCCTTTGATGTGTTAACTATACCAATTAGTCTTCTATTATATCAATATCTCTATTATTTTTGTTTGAAGTTTCATTGTGTCCATGTTGAAATTTGTACCATAATTAAATCTGGATCAAAATAATGAAATACTTTGTTAAAATTGAATTATTGTGAGCATGACTCATCCGTCGCATGAACTAAACGTTAATGCACCTCTTGGACCAATGACGAACAAATGTCAGTGTATATGCACGCATTGCACGATGTACTGCGAATGCAAAACGTCGTTTGTGAATCGTACACAGTTGTGTATAAATGCAACCGACGGAAATTTGCAAGTAAATAGCAATTAATCAGTACCTCTACATATACATATAGCTAGCGCCATTAATTTATCATTTCATATATACATATATACCACTGGATATTTGCATTCGACCATTGCTTACATCTCACAATCGCGTCGCCAAATAATTCCGTGCAGCTAGCAAGGGGGAATTCAATAGATTGCATCAATCTGCGAATGAATTATTTCCCAATACACACCAATAATCCTCATTTATTCAGAGTATAATTAATTATAAAAATATCACTCGATTTCTCAAATGAATATATATTAGACAATAAATTTCTGATATTAAATTGTAAAATCTTTCGCTATCTCAGCATAATATGAATTTTTTTTATCGCAATGTCTATCAACGGTAAATTGACTGCGATTAAAGTCACTTTGAAATATATTTCACGCCGATGTACTGGAAGAAAAGTATAAGGGGCGAAAGCGGCCAATTCAAGAGCATTAAAATTGATTTGACGTTGGTGCACTGAGTACAAAAGAAAATAAAATGAATTGTGTAAATTCCCTCCAATGGAATTGTATAATGCCTATTCCTGTCTGTCATAACTTCTTCTTATTCATAAGTGGATGGAGCTATACAATCTCCATTATCAATATTGATTTTATATAACATTATACAGCGGATGTGAGAGAAGGAAGGAAGTAAAATAAAAAATGAAGAAAAATGTAATGCCAATAGCTACTTCTCGATTAAATTTCGGTTGGAATAATCAAAGTGCTCTCCGAAGTACCACACAGTTTGATTCAATTTATTTAACTAATCTATATGGAGATAGTATGACGTGCGCTTGTTCCTCTGTGGCTGTGAAGGCAAAATAGAAAAGATGAGATGAGAATGAAAAGCAAAAGATAGGAGCAGAAAATTCCAACCAAGACTTCATCACAGTCTCAGAACAGCGAAAAAAAAAGTAAAGAAAAATAAAATAGAGAGAAAAAGTAGGAATGAAGAAACAGCCGCATATCCAGCGTGAGATGAAACGAGACAAGAGAAATGAACGCCATTTGCGAGGTATCTTGTGACACGAACTCTGTCGTCATTTGTACGTTAGTTTCATCAAACTCACATATATATATATATATATCTATATATATTGGAGTGTATACACAGTTCGCGTACGTACAACCGTACATATATACAAAATTGTTGCTTTTTATTTTCCATTTCGTAAATGTACTTTTGAGGAAGGATAAGTCCAACGAAAGTTGAGGGAGAAAGTAGAAGAAAAAAAAAGGAAAAATTGCGTGTGAATGAAAAGAGTGTGAGAGTGATGGAGGGTGGGGGAAAAAAAGGTTGGGTGGAATGAGGAGAGACGCTAGAATAAAAGTTTCACGTGGCGGTCGAATAGAATCGTCCAAGTGGCGCTTCGAGGCTGTTCTTGGCTGAGGAGAAAGCGGTGCTGAACTTTTGAGGCATTTCGAAATTTTCTCTGATGTGTGTATAGACGATATATAGAATTGAAAATAAAGGAAGGGATGTATGGAGTGAGAGAGAAATGAAGAGGGAAGATGGAGAAGTGTGAAAAGTAGGAGGAAACCCATCAACCTGATTTTAGCAAGGAATTTTTGGTGGGGATGACAAGTGTATTGTAAGTTTAGTTCACTTCATATGTCGAGTTACTTTTATGGAAAAATTTTTTCTGAGTGTTATTTAGAAAAATAGCAATGGGGAAATTTGAAACTATAATTTATGTGTATATTTGTGTGTATATGTTGATACGAATTGAAGTCTATTCGAAATTTCTACTTTGTCATGCATTTTATTTAATATCTGAGTACGAAACTATTACGAGAAAATTGATGGATGAAAGTATTTCAGTAAATCGATTTCAGTATATATGTTTTATATAGTTTAAACAGAACGTTGGAATATTCGTGCACTACTGTTGAGTCAGCAGAAATGTTAATCGTGTAATATACGATTATGCATATTTATATTGCCAACGCGATATTCACAAGGATCCATCTATTTAAAATGAAATTTTGAAGATATAATTTTATGCATAATTTCAGAATAATTTAACTCGATGAATTTATTATCGTCATCCAATTGATTATATTTTATTCTTGTACTGCTGACATTCAACTTACTCACTATCTGTTATAAAATTTTGAATCTTATTTGAATATTTGTCATCTGTATTTCAATATAATTCTAGAATGATTTATGTGAATTTAATTATCAAACTGATTACATAAATGGAAGTTATTCATTTATAAAATTTAAAATTTCACTCATTTTACATGGAAATGTAAATTTCAACACAAAATTCAATAGTTTAATATCAATATTGATTATATTAATATTTATCCACAATTATTTACCAATACGTTTTGTTATATTAATTGCATTGCAATATTCCCAGATTATTTTCACTCATCAATTCAATCTCATTGAATTTAATAAATGATAAAACCACGAATTACATCGATTCGAATCAAAACAATATCATCAAAAATAATGATACAATCACCATGACGGTTGTGCTTATTATCAACGATTATTCACCAAGAGAATTATTTGGATCCGTGAATCGACTATACAAACTCAACACTCATTTCAAAATCTCATTGTTCCTCTATATCCATTTGTTTGTCAATATATACATGTGAAATAGAACGTGAATATTTTGCATTTACTCAATAATATTTTAGAGGAAATTCCAACCACTGCATAATATTGTAGAAATCATTCTCGTCTGGAATATTAAATTGAAATACGTACAAACAAATATGCATTTCAATTATCAGTGAAGTGCAAATCAGTTTGCTTGTATTGAGTGAATTCCGAGTAAGACAAAATAACACAGTGATATCATTGTTATAACAACAACCATTCTAGGTATTATACGCAATTGATGGATACATTTCATTTACAAAATTATTGATCTTTCTAAATTGCGGAATTTATATAGATTCACCATTGTTGAGTTTCACAGCAAGTCATAAAATTTATCAAGAATGAACAAACTTGTATTAATCTGCGCATCTGATGAGAATACCTTTCTCTATTACAACTTTTCTACCTCAATTTCTTCATAAATTTATACCTCCAGAGCTACCCTTCACGATGTAATATTCCTATTCACTAGAAACAAAAAAGAAACGATCACATCCAGCAATTCCAATTGATATGAAGAAACATCAAACGTTATTAACACTCAGCTCCAATAAACCCAGTCTGCTCCATTCCGATTCTATCTAAACTCTCGTCCCTACCAAAATATATCCAGACATATTTATTTGTGTTACGCACAATAGTATCCACTACATTATATAACCTCCCTTCATGTATAACAATGAAGTCCTTTACATCGTGCCAAATATATATATCGCTTACATTACGTTCCAACTTTGTAGGGGTATGTGAGACTCTCCCCACCCAGAAATAAGTCTTTCAGTTGAATGATCTTTCTGGAAATGTAGAAAATTGCCCAATATCCTGGTGCTGGATCTGTATGAGAGGGTTCGGGCCATATATATATATAAGTAAACTGGCGTGAGGTCTAACAAGCAAAATCACCGGTGTGAGAGTAGAGGCGAGTGAGAGAAAAACGAGCCCACTAGAGTGTCGATACCGTACACACCAACGTGTCTGCAATAGTTTGCACACTCGCACACAAATATGTAATGTAAACGTGCGAACACATTCAAAAACGCGACTACAGACAGGATAGTTCTACGTCTATGTACTCATGTAAATGTATAGAATTTCAGTTTTCTCTGTGCTTGCAAATTCCATTCCGTCCGCAACAACACACACACACATCCACACTCCTGAATAGAATATACATGTAACAAGAGTTTGGGGTAATATAGAACGAGAGAGGAGGAAAAGTGAGTGAGCGAGAGGGATTGCGAGGGTCAAAGTTTACCGAACAGCTGTGTGGAATGTATCGTCGTTATTTGTTCCGCCGTAGTTTCTTCCGAAGCTCACTCTACTCTCGCGCCCACTCTGCTCAATTTTCTCAAGCATCAACTTCCAACCCTCACCTTACATTTAATAATACATATACGTCAAAATGCTCTCGACTGCTGGCATATTATCACCAACCAAAACCATTCTCTATAGAAATGAACAAAAGAAAAACAATAATAGTGATAATATACAACAAATATAAATGAGAAGAGAAAATAACGAGACGTAACTCGGCGAATATTTGAATGAAGAGAAACTTTTTACCGGTTGAATGTTTGTAATGAAAATTTTCGAAACATTTGTTAGTCGTTTTATGATTTCGTTTATTTGTTGAGTGGAAGGTTATGGAAATTATTTTGAAATAAATATTATTTCTTGATCCATCCCAATTGTGTTGACTGAGAAATAGAAACGAATGTTGTATAGTAAATAGTCAAGCGCAGCTTTCGTTTATATATTTGATGTGAAAAGCAGACGAGTAAATATATATACGTAGAGTGGAACGATAAACGGAATTGAATAAACATTTTGCAACAGTGGCAATATATACATATGTATTATATGTACATAGCCACGACAATGGTTGCAAATTTAGAAGTCGCTGAGGACGTGGCTCACGAGCACGAGTAAAATCGTCGACCGGAAAAATTGCATTTTATCCTGCCACCCACCTTTTTCACTTACTTCCTCTTTTGTTGAAACACAAGCAATGAGAACGCCTGACATTTTTCGCTTTTTTTTTCCACCTTTAATCCCCACTGCAATAACATTCTTCTAGAATAATTGTTGCGAGTTAATGTGGACAATATAATTGTTTAATTCGAGTTATATTAGCAATTATTGTTCACAGTTATACAATAAAATGTTTATGGAATTGTGGGTTGCCCTTTTGATCAGATCTCAAAAGAATTCGCAATAAGTCACAGCTAGGGAGCGAATGATCACTCTGATCCAGTGCTCCTTTGTTCGTTTATAATATTAACAGAAACCATTAAAATTTGAATTTTTCATTCACTCGATGCAAAAAGAAAAACAGACGCAAAATATTTATTTATTTTTCGTGTGTGTAAAGATGTATGATTCTGATGAATTCAATCCTAGAAATACTACTGAGTGCGAATTTTAATTAGTGAAATTTTGATATAAAGCTTCATAATGTATTTTTCCTTGGTTTATTCAATAAGAAAAAATTCAAATACTATTTTGAAGTGAAACTACGTGATCAGTATTGAAAAAATTTTCATGCATCAGTTTCTATACCAAATTTCACTGCAGCAAAGCATCCATCATCGCATAAATATTTTCCTTATCGATATTTATGAAATGTGTATGTGTTGCATGGAATAAAAGGTTATTTCACATAAAATGTTTGCATCAGAGCAGTCACGGATTTGCGCATGCATCCCACGCCTAGATATATATCTTCGATATATCGCGATCCCAACGCCTTTGATATGTGAATTTAAATATCGTTTGAAAACGCGATTTCATCATTCAACGAGCCTCGAGGGCTCGGAAAAGTCCGATGGGTTACGGGTTCGCGTATAGATATAGTCATGACTTGCTCTTTGCTTGTAGTAATACCGGAAAGAAAAAGAAGAAGATATTTGACCGACGTTTGCGTCTCCAACACTCACTATGAGCTAAAATGACATTTCCGTATCTGAGGATACAGCTTCAGTTCATGCATTTATGGATGTGTCAGTGGTAGGCATCCCTCTGTCGTGACATTTCATTCTCCAACACTCAAAGCTCTGTTTGTCCATTTGCAAATCATCTCACCGTTCTCTATTCTGGAATGCTCCCTCGTCATTTATTGATCGTCAAATCAAAATATGCTGCTGACATCACATCAACATCAGGGGAATTTCTGTCCCCATTTCTACAGGGGAATTGAAATTGTTTAGATTTTTTTTCGTGAGTTATAATACCAGGATGATTGTATTCACTTCGTAGTGATCATAATTGAATATTTTTTCAAGATTGTGGCCGAAGTTTTGGTTTATCAGAGTTTCGTGAAGGAAGATTATTTTGGTGTATTTTTTTTTGCGGCGGACCATTCAAGAATTCCTTCCACTTGGTATGTTTCCGTCCCAGAGTGGTGATTTTGAAGAGAAAAATCTGGGATTGTTGTGGGAGTACGGAATGTTCCGGGTAATAAAACATCGCACTCGGAAGGAAGAAGTGTGACGGGGGATGTAATAATATAAAAAGGACCAAATAATGCATCCCTACTCTGACATGTGATAACATGGACATTTTTTACTCTTTAAAATATTTTCAGAACCACTCTTCAAGATTAGAACTCATAATGATGATTACCCTGTTGAATTCATACCATACGCTTTCATATAAAAGAGTGAAATACCCAGAAATTATCCAATTAAATGTTAGGAAAATTTTTCAGTGAACGTAGAAAATTCTTAGCCAAACTTTCGTGTGCTTATTTAAAAAATATTCCTTCACTTGTGCATTATAAATTAATATCCTCGATATTCAAGAATTCTCAAGTGTCGCCTCAATAAACTCGCATAACTATGCAAGAAAGAGAATCTTGAATTGAACAAATTTTATTCAGAAGATTTTATAAAAATTTCACAGAAAGTTCACAACTGTCTGATTTTATCCTGCGAGTCTCCCGTAATATGTAGACTTTACTTAATATATCGACGTCTCTACATTTTCTTTGCCATCGGCATAAAAAAAAAGAATTCAAGATAGAGTATAAGGAATGAAATTTAAAGCCGTGTCGACACCTAACTGAATTTTTCTTTCTCATCTTTCTTTCAGATTGTGGAGCGACTACGTTGCTATCCTGATGGAACATCGTGCAATATCGCAACGCAGTGCTCTATCCCACATTAAATACGACGCAAGAATCATAAATTCAACTGAAATCGTTGGTAATAGTAATTGGAATTGAAACCGAAGAAGAGTTGAAATAAATCACGACAAAAGTCAGTATTCTCTTGTACTCATCGCAATTATTACGGAGACCACGTTTGTATTCTAACGACTTGTGTCACTTAAAAATGAACGTGAACACTTGGATTGTTTCACGAAGAATGACTATACGAAAAACCCGAGAAAAATATTCATAACACGACCAGTGTGGCTGTGAACGTGCTCCGTAGCATCATAAAAAAAAAGAGAAATAAAAAGTGCGGAAATCGAGGGTCTACAGGGATATTTCAACTCCATTGTTCTCTATTCCACAACGTAACGACTGAGTAATTAAATTCATGAACAAGAAAGGAGAAAAGAGAAAAAGTAACCAAGCACCACTATGAAGTTGTCATCTTTATCATTCACCAAAGTCTCCACCACATCGAATGATAAATTATAATGTAATGTTAGTGACGTTTTGTGTGCATGATGGGTCATGGTCGTTATGACAGCAAAGGCATAATCGATGTAACAACATGAAGATGAGAAATATCTCGCGATAATTCTCGACAACGATATAATCGTACGATTACCGCGGTGTGTGCAAACCGCGAAACGTCATCAGTCTCCGTCCAACGAAATAAACGATTCACGCGTAAAGCGGAATGAATTATTCACCGTGGATCTGCACGACGGGGCGTTGGTTGATGTCCAACCGGTGACAAAGTATCACGATTTACGTTTAATCGCGATTTGCAAGTCGCCCTTCCGCAAAGTGTACACACACGGCGTCGTTGATCTCGTTTGTGCTGTATGCGCACTGACCAAAGTGCGAAATTTCCGATCATTCACATGAATACAAATCCTAACAATCCGTTCATCCTCATAGTAAGAGAAACATTATTAGCTCTTATCCTTCCTATTATTCCTCTCCAAATTACCGCTGTTCACCATCATCATAAAGTCACATCAAAATAAATCCCAGCAAAGAACCTCCAATAAATATTGATGAAAAACCAATTTCTCACTCTTCAAAGCGGAACATATTCAATAGAATATACCTACGGGGTACATAATATAATCTTTACAAGTCACGTGTTTGTCTGTAAATATGGCGACCGTGAAGGTGATATTTATGATAATAGATGTCGTTGGGTCAGCATCGTATTCCACTAAAGGATCTGAGATTGGAGTGAATCCAGCCTAAAGGTCTGAGCTAAATCACCGTTTTCGCCCATTTCTCTGTGCTATACATCCATATCTGATAAATTCACCCTACTCTGGCACGATAAATGCAAGCTATCGCATCCTCGGATTCCCAACGTTGCGATAGCATTCGACACCGAATGCCAGTTGGGTTGATAACCACCAACAACGAAGAAGGTGGTAGACAAGGTAGAACTTATAGCAGCTGAAACGTGGTGGAGGAGAGAAGAATGGAGAAGGATCGTCATTACAGGGCTTATGACGGCTTGAAAGCCGCTAATAATGGTAATACGTCGTCATTGAAACGTTCTACGGATTCGTCACAAGCACAAGCGGAACAAGTGAGATGCTTGTGCTTCGGTGGTGTGCCAGACAAAGCCAGTCATCATTCATTTCTTAAAGGTTTCTTTATAAACCTTGGTATTTGTGCTGGACTCGTTGCGTATACGCTACTTGGCAGTTTTATCTTTCTTGCAATTGAGGGTGGTGCTGATGGTGGACTACAACAAAGAACTCTCGCTACTACAATACCTAGTGGTAATCAACCATCAAGGCGAAACACCACTGCTTGGCTGAATAAGGTGTGTACTGATAAAAAAAAGATCTTTATGTTACAAAAGAAATGAAACTTACGATTCCCTGAATGGCTGGAAAAAAAATGTGGATGAATGAGTATTCTATACGATTGATATGGAATAAATCCCTATTGGATAACTGAAATAGGTGTGAATGTTATTTGTATTTATATTGATAATTTTTATTCCACAGACGTTTGAGAATGGCTAAATGAATTTAATCATTGCTCTGGCTCTAGCGCGTACGCAAAACGCTTAATTGACGATAGATATTACAGTCTAATTGGCAATTATTTGGTGGATAAATAAATTGATGTCATTATAACAGCGCAGGCACGGATGCACCACCACAAAATCTCGTTTGGAGGTCGCGATCAGCATTAGAGCACTTCTCTCATCCTATATTCAATGTCGTTATGCATGGTATCGCTGCGTGCAGATGACAACGATGAAGTATATGAATATGTTAATACAGTAAAAGTATGTTGGTGAAAAAAATTTTATTTCGTTCCACTGGTATTAGATTAAAATTTGATTGCTATCTCCTGCTATCGCCAATTTTCCTCCTACCAATTGGGATTCCCGGACGTATATACATTTATAAATGAGCTTATTTCTTTTTACTTCACACCAGGGATAAACAATTCTGTGAATGGCACTAAATCGTGATTTGTTAGCTTCCAAACCATTTACTAGACGCGACGAATTCTCATTCCAAAATCGCGATAGTTTCCCGGTTCACCGTTACTCTGCTTGCTCACCATCATTGCAATTGCTCGTTCGTAGTTTCGAAGTTTTCATGGAAGAAAATGCTCTAAGCGAATTGGACCATTTCACAATCCCAGCAATTATTTTCAGTTATCGACGAGGAGTAATAAAGTATGTACGTATACATACACGAAAATGTAGCAAAGCGATTGTGTGGTGCATTCATCAGTCTTGCCAGAGTCCTTCGTACACTTGGTCTCCATTAAACTTTATATCGTTGGCGTTTTTATTTCCACAGGTACATCGTGATGCGCGTGAACAAACTGTGGAAAATATATGGGACATAACTGAACATTTAAATATACTTTATCGTGAGAATTGGACACGTCTGGCGGAGCAAGAGATTGCACGTTTTCAAGATCGTTTGGTGAAAAAAATAGTTGAAGACATGGCTAATCAACATGCTGGGACTTATACAGGCGCAACAAATAATGATGGAGTTGTGGAGCGTAAAGTTCCTGAATATGAGTGGAATTTCGCCAAGGCAATTCTGTATTCGCTAACAGTGGTCACATCAATTGGTGAGTAATTGACCAAAACCTCATTTATAGCACTGGCAATCAGTCATGCATGGAAGTATCACCGATTACATGACAAAAAATATTGAATGAAATATAAAAAAAATATTCATTCCCATGGGAAAACGCTATAATTAAATCGGTTGCGTTGCATGAGTAGAGAAAACGCGAACGAAAAAGTGTGAGAGGGTTGTGTGACCACGTCCACCCTCTCCTCATTTCACAACTGACGGAACGACACGATTCACTGGGTGAATTTCATGGAATTGCGGCGGTTCGTTACTTCCATCATTGCCTTCAGTTTCCGATTTTTTTTTCCTTCTCTCATGGTCGCCCTCATTTTCTGCGTTTTACTATACACATCCTACTCTGCACACTCACTTTTTCCTCTTTCAACTAATTTTTTTAAATCCCATTTCCCGTGTGCATATAACGACATCGAGTGCCGTCATAATTAGAAATAAATGGCTTGGAAAAAAATGTTCACTCGTAGCAGCGAAAAAAAAAAAATTGGATGGAGAAAAAAGTCGAGCGGGAAGCTCTTCTACTAGTACAAAAGATACTCATGCAATAACGCATTATTGCACTTGTTATTCGTAATAGCAGTTCACATTTATATATACAGATCGATAACAACTGCATTTATATACATGCGAAATTTGTAATACTTCTATGTTTGCATTGTGGGAAAAAAGTTTTTAGTGCACTGAAGAAGAGAGTATAAACTTTATTCAAAAAACTATATCTGTAGTTAAAAAAATAATGAATATCTTTATTGCCTCGAGCGCAAATTGGGGATCTATTTATATCAAAGAACATTTTGCTATTCAAGTTATGTTCAAGGAACAACTAAAACAAATTAATGATTGATTGAACTCCTATATTCTATGAATATTTCCGGAGATAATATAGAAAACATCATCATTCATTATTCATTTAACATTCTGCTAAGTTGCAGTTTAACTGCAACAATCACCCTGACTAAAATTCATAAAATCTGATCGATGGAACTAATATTACTAAATGTATTTTCTCCTCAATAAACTCTTACGACAGAGCAGTAAAGTTCCACATCAAGAGAATTGAACATCTAATTCCATCATTGTCATGCCCCTTTACATACATATAATGAGGTAGAAGCTTTGCGATGAGTAAGAAGAGCAGAATGTTTGCAATTAGGAGGTCAAAATGAGGGAACTTAGTAGTAAGGGATAAACCAAAACGATGATAGAAGTAACAAGGAACTACGATAGAGAAAGATTATACCAAGACATTGGGGGGGTGACGTCGCAGCGTGGATAATTACTAGAGGCAAATACTATACAATTTAACTCTCTGTTAAGTCTCAAGCGTGGCCACAGTGCCCGGAGGTTTCTCTGTTTGAGTCAACGCCACTATTTAACAAGCTAAACACAGTCATAATCCGTGAATGCATACACAGACATTTACCAACCGCTATAAATATAGGAATGTGAAGCAGACATTTACCACTGCAGATTTGTATTGACGAACATTCGCATACTCTTGCACACACTTCAACTAACGTCCGCTTCCTTTCCATTCTTGTCTGCGTCTCTCGATTTCACATCCCCATTCAAGCCAGTTTCAATCTCAACACTACAGCGCTGCACAATATGCGTTGGCAAGCAGATATCCACCAGCGTTAGAACTCGACACCCAACTTATATATACCTTGTTAACTAACTCGTTTTCTTCACAAACAAAATCGCGAGGCAAAATTTTCCAGCTTCAATGTACACTGTCGCATCGTCAACATATCATTATCTTTTTCTTTTGGTTCGTTGAACTTTGCACTCAAACATCGAGTTTTCAAACACTATATACTCAAGTAACAGCGAAACGAGACCATTATATAATTTTTTATACATATATTAAACTTTTAAAACGAAAATTTCAAACATTTCCTTCGCAAAGTATATTTTGCGGGTGCAGCTATAGGTATGTTTGTTTAGTCTCTCAGTTCTACTGACGTTATATTCCCATGAATTTGGCTGTCAGAGGAATTATAACATAGAGAGTTTCGAATGAGTTGTAGAGCAGTTTGGAGAGGGTACAGGTAGTAATTACGAGTTAATAGCTTTTAATGAGTAGTGGCAATCATCGTGGGATCAAGAAAGCATACGGATCTTTTGTCACAGTCTGACGTAGCTGGGTCATACAGAGACTTTTTTTTTATATAAATGAGTCAGTTTTCGTATTTTATTAATGACATTAATTAATTAATTTTGCGGGTAGAATTCACGTGAGTCGCGAAAATGATGTGCAAATTCAGCAACTATCCAATTAAGATTGATAATTCTCGTGGTAGTTAAAGAGCAAATAATTCCTTCGATAAGGATGAGATGACATGCCAGTTATAATTAATTCCGAATAAAATATTCAATTTTTTAATTTCCATCTTAATAAGCAAAGTTCAATTGGACATATTATGTAGTTCATGGTATAGGTAGTTCTACACAAATAATTCGATTTATATATATACATCTAGAGTCATATTCAGCTCAGTGTCGGTTGAAGAGTAAAAAAAATTGACTATCCATCTGATTTCACATTCTACCCCATTAATTAAATGATTCTGTTCTCCAATGCTATCGAATACTTTGAATTCTACCGTTCCACTCCTGTGTCGAATTGAAATCGATATGCAATGATGTGTGAGCATTATATACTCGAATGATGATTAAAAGCAACCAGATGTGCACGTGGAATTTGTTAATCCAAGATGCGTATCGACGTGTGCATTCGTCAGTTAACGATGGAAGAGGATGAAAATAAAATGTAATATCGTGAAAAAGACACGAAGTAAATTAATCTCACTCCATCGTGGTATTCTGTGATCCTCGCACCAGCATTTGCCCATTAGTTCTCGAACGCATTTGATGCTCGAGCTCATCTTTCCGATGCGCCAACGGAAGCCACTCATTTTATTTTCTGCCCTCACCATCCACTTTATATCAGCATTGCACCATCTCAGTTCATCGTTAATCCACATCCCGTCTATACTGTCTTTTTTTTCATCGCCATTTATTTTCTCCGCTGATATAGGCTTCCCTTTCTATCCTCTATCTACATTTTTCTCATTTTCCTTTCTCTCCAATAGTTAATTACAGAAAATATTGTGACACTTTTTATCAGCTCGTCCGAATATACTATAGAAATGTCATATCCGTTTCATATTTTTAAACGGCTTATCATCCATACCGCAAAAGAGAAAGTTTCCATACGTTGAACATTGAGAGAATGCACATGCGCTGGAGTGTAGAAGAACGACTATAAAAACACAAGTGCAAAAGTTTTATACCATTGACAACGGATTAAAACATGTATTCGTGATGATGAAGTAATATAATTTGAGAATTGCTATGGCATGACAATGTAGAAATGGGATTTACGTTTAACACACGTTGCAATGAAAATCCCGCATCACATGGCTTCTTAATTTTGTAAATTAAAATTATATCTATGTGTTAAATGTCCAATATATCACAAATGAAATTGGAGAATGGTGGAATTCGAATTTCCCAACATAACAGTGTATTTTCATCGCTGGTCAATATATGTAAAAAAAACTGTGTTGAGCATGTGAAATGTTGAAAAAAACGTAAAAAATAGATGGAAAAAAAACGTTGGAAGAGAAAAAAAGTGGATGAGGGAACGAAAAAGAAGGAAAACTTCCGTACTACATGGATTTGTGTTACAAGTGTGTGCGTATAGGAGATATGTGTATATATGCATACATTCAACGACTCGTTGGACTGGAAAAAAGAGCTGGCGGATTGCTGGGTCATGAGGATATAGAGAAGGGGATGCGCACCTCGTTGCGCTACATTTCCCAAATGAGCTATGAGCACCTGAAAAAAACGGAGGGAAAAAAAATTTTCCTACTATACGCAGATATATTCTCCACATGTATATTCACGTGTCTCGCACCATAAATGCTCTCAAAGCCTCATTAGATTCTCTATATTACTTTTAACTATCCTACGTTCGTCTAAAATATTTTTTGAATTATGCAACAAAAATATAAATACCAACATTTCATTCACTAACAGTCTCGCATTTATTATTTTTATATACACTCGAATATGAATTTTATTCTTCAGTGAGAGATAAAATACCCAACCGAATAGAAAAATTTCGGACTGAAAACTGATATAGGCGCGTAAAAAGGAGTCAAGAGGAAAAGACTTTTATTACTGACTTTTATCATTGTATGAAATCCTCTATTATTAACATTATAACTTTTATTCGTTCCATTTAATCTAGAGAATTCACGAAGAAATTTTCATCAGTAGACATTTCCTTTCTCTTTAATTCTCCACACTGTTTATTTATCCAAGGAAAACATTTTTTTTAATACAGTGAAATCTCTTCTTGTTACAATTTTTGGGACCTACGTAAAATTTTCATTGATTTTCATAGATCGAATGATTATTCTTTCTTATCTATCAGTTTGAATAATTGACAAAAATCGATGAAACTATTCATTGATTTCAGTCATTAATTGACTGATCTCTAATATCTTCGAAGCAATTTGGAATAAAGGAAAAGAGAAGGATACCTCATTAGCTAATCGGAAGAGAAAAATAATGCATATATATATATAAACCGAGTTTTTTCCAGTGACATATTTGAAGATGAGTAAATGAACTAACCCAGATACGAAAAAATTATTTTGCCCAGTTACAAAAGTCATAACTCCTTTCTTCTTTCTCTTGTCTTATTTCACACAAAGGTGTACATGCTATTTCTGTAAGAGAAATTTTTGCAACATGCACAGAATATTTTTTTCCTTCTTTTAATATTTTCTCCGCTGCCCCGAATTTTACTATAGAAAATTCTGCGAACCGTAACCCCGGTGTCTCATTGAAAGCGTGCAAACACGCTCAAGAAAGATACGCAAACATCCCTGAGGGCTTGCTCGGCGTCGCTTTGACGCCACTTTTTCGCTTGACTACCTACCTCCTACTCTCCTATCCTCTGCCGCACTCGCTCTCCTCTTTCTTCATCCTATTTATCCTTCAAACCCACCTTTTTCTTTTTTATTTTATTCCTCTACCTCATGCTTCCTTTCACCTCTGACTCCGTAACAGCCTTGCTCGTGTTTTTGGTATCGCCATACGGTTCCGATTTCCCGGTGCTACGCAACTACACACCCGAGGCATTTTCAGCTCGACTTTTCCAGGTTGAATAACACTGATAGAAATCGATAATACATCTATGAAGATATATATGTGATGGAATTTCAATATTTTGGAATAAGTATTAATCAAAGACTTGTGCATCAATTGCTATAACTCTCATTTGGTTATACAAAATATAAACACTCCCAGAGCGCCCATTAAATTTTATTTTTCGGCCAAAAATAGGATGTAACACAATCTTCAAATTTATCTCATTAGACATTTGTCTGGTGAATGTTATAATGAACATAAGGTTAACTCTAATCATGAGCAGAGTTTAAGAATTCTCTATGAAAAGTTTCTTCAAAAACTTCACGTATACATGAATAATTCATCCAAATAGACGTTGACAAATATTAATTCATAAATTATAATTTGTAATTTAATAAAAGCAAAATGTATAGAATAAAAATACGATGGAGACAAATCAAAAAGTGGACTGTAGTATCTTATACAGCTACCTAAAATATGAGGTCAACGTATAAATAAATATTTGGCTACTTGCCGTCATGTCTTCTCTATTCCACCCCTCACTCTTTCATTCCAACCCTCTGTTCTCTAACCGCGCGCTCGGTTTACGCCAATCGCGGAGCATTTGGCTGAATCCCAAGACGCATAATAACGCACGGCTGATATAACCGATACTCTTTCTCCTTGTGTACATTCAACACAATCAGTTTCTGCTTCACTATTTTGTTCATCACAACGAACGAAGAATAAAAGTTAGTTAGTTCGAATTTCATGTACACAGTAAGAAAATTATTGATACATGAAAGAAAGCATAGACATGAACACTGCAATAAAGTTCGCGTTCAATTTATCGATGTGCACTTGTTTGAAAGAATACCCAAAATATAGAAACCGAAAAAAAACCACCAAATACTCTACAATTTTTTTACTCTGAATACGACGCATAATATGGCAACTTTTTTCATTTCGATTATCTCTATTTCTCTGTCCCACTGTGATCCATGAGAGAATGGAGCAAAAATATAGAGGGAAAGAAGGAGACAAAAATTTCTCAGAAGGCTTTCAGCACAAATGCACAAAGGCATATAGATATGTGTATATATGTAGAAGAGAAAGTGCATGATGTTGCATATCATATACACTAGTGAATATATATATATTAACATATACAGTTGAGAAAATAGAGAAACATGATGACGATGACGACGACAACGAACGACAACGAGGAGAAAGAATGACCTGTTATGCAATTCACGGGGACATAGGTTTGCTCTCTGTTATTTCCCCTGCTCTACTATACTCGTTGCTCTGAATTCCAAGCTTGCGCATCGCGCAGTATTTCCACGAATTTTAATCAACACCGAACGCGAGAGAGGTGAAGATATTTTCAAGACTTGTGCGCGAATACACCCGCAACACTCACTAATGGATTGCCAAGCACAAATTACGACTAATCGTAATTTGTGTCGTTGCAACTTTTTGCCCAACTCTTCACATAATTATGTACATAGCAGTATTATTCAACTACGTAATTAAACTTTCAATTATATACTCACCTATTTGGTTCCTTTCGTCTCCATATGATACAGATATATAGATAAAAATTTCAAACTCATTAAATTTTAACGGATATTGAACTACAATTCACTCGAGAAAAATTATTCATGTGAGTGAAGTGTGTAATTATGATGAACGGAACATAGAATACACTGTAGCGTATATTTTTTTTAAATGTGCAGAATTAATTACACAATTTACATAATTGATATGCGATGGTTAGCAATGATGGATACAGAATGTCTGCGTTAGAAAAAATCTCTCCGATAATTATCAACGTCTATCGATCTGTTTAAATTACCACATATGTTACATGTTTCCTGGTTAATGTATTTTCACGGTAATTTTTTATCACTTCTCGTATCAACAATACAATTAATGCTTCAGTATCTTTTGTATCCACATCATAATTCTCCTCGTAAAAATAACCTACCATATTGAATGTTGATAAAAAACTAAAGAAAATAATGCAATTTTTATTCATGTACGCCAAATACATGAACTTTATTGAATGTTCTATCAATACTTTTCTTTTTGGATGTATATATACTTCTTCATTAAAATTCAATTCCGAGTTACGAAGGGGAGAAAGTCAACGACTGGGTACATGTGTAGATAGATTTCAATCGATGAATTTAAAAGACGTAAATGTAAAAATTCTATGTTAATCATCGATCATCTTGGAACGATCAATCGTCCTCTCATCCAATATAAAAGTTCACTCTTAAAAGAGTATATATGTATATATATACATATATATTGAAGAAAAAACATCGAAGAGATACTGAGTGAAGGAAGTAAAAAAACGATAAAAAAAAATACGATATTGCAGATGGAAAGGGAAAGAGGTAATGTCAGGAAGACATTCGTGAAAGGTAGAAATGTCGGAAAGTCTTCAGAGTTTCACAAAATAAAGCTCATAGAGGGAGGACAGCGTATGGTGAATGAAAAAGAGATGCCTAGAAGGAGGGAGAATGGAAAAGAGGGGTCTTTTACTTCTTCTACTTCTATACATTTATATATATATATATATGAATCCACAGCTGCTTTTCCTTCAACGGATTCCAATCACGCCTGTCTTCTTCTCGTCGTCCCTCCACATGTCGTAGCTTAACGTCAGCATCTTCAGACACTTCTTTCGTGCTATACTTAAAAAATGAAAAATAAATGAAATGCGAAGGGTGGGGAAGGAGAGTTGTGGGAAACGGGCTCAGTAACAGGGTTGCGCATCTAGCGTCGTCTTTTGTGAAGTATTTTTGATGGTGGGAGATACCAAATGGAATTGACATGGATTATACATAGCGGAAAAAATGTTTCCATCAACATCAGATATTGAAGTGTAGGATGAAAGGTTTTGTTTTCAATAGAAGCTTCACATTTTCGCTACATTAATTATTGTAGTCATTTTTCCAATACTTGAAAAGTTTTTTTTTTCAGGGGTGATTTATGCATAAAATATTTTCATCAATCATAATTGACATGAATAACCACTGCAGTGCTGAGCGTGAAACGCAACTGTAGCATATCGTGAGGAATGAATAAATTAATTATATCCTGTTTGTGTTCAAACATAATTGGAAGTTTATTCATACACATGCAATTTGTACGGCCAGTGAGTACACAGAAAATTAAATTGAATGCAGAGACAAGTACTGAAATTCTACTACATGAAATACTTGCTTAATATAAAGATAGTAAAGATACACAGCCATAATACAGTAGTTAGAATTTATATTTGACCGCATATAAATATCCCCATGTGGAAATAAACACTCTACTTGCTCTACAGTAATTTTGTTTATGAGTGTATATACCACAATCCACAATTCGACTTAGTACGTAGCAAACAGAATTTCTTACAGTGATTCTGACGCAAATGGAATATAAGAAAACAAGATTTGAATTTATGTCCCAACAAGTTGAATATCTTTCTAAATATTACCGTGAACGTATAGTAAAATGAATAAATATCAAACTCAATTGGGCGTAGCAATTTTACTTTCATTTCTCTTTTATTATATTGTCTAAAAGTGCTTGGAAAAACCGACGAACAATTCAACACTAAAAATTCCCAATTACTTTCATATATTTTATCATTAATATTCTGCAGTGGAAAATATTTCAGGTGATTATTCTGAAAGAAAAAAATAACAACAACAAAATATTGTGAATGATAGACATTGAACAGCAACACGAGTTTGACAATAGACGAAAAAGGATAAAAAATATTGGACGATAACGTAGGAAAAGAAATTGACTTTTATTCTCTACTATCGCTTATTCGTCTCGGTTTGACGAGCTTTATCTATCCGCCAGAGAAATATATAGATATACAATGCATATATACATTTATAGATCGATATGAGAGAAGGGAATATGGATGACGTCCTATTTTTATTCATCACAATAACGTTTTTCTCACCACAACTATTCTCCAACAATAAGTCATATCACAAAACCATATATGAAAGAGATATTATCTCAGCAATAATTTTGATTGCTCTGGGAATATAAATGGAAACTTCCACATATAAATAAAAATATATATGTGTAAATAGACATTAACCCTGAAGTGCTTGAGGCGTTTTACTGTGAAAGAGTATCCACTTGATGAACGACACTACTTCACTTAAGATTTACTGATTCATTTCCGAATATGCAATCAATTTTACTTTCCATTAATATTGTGGAATAATTGACACGGAATATATAGGGAAAGATTTCTAACAATAGAAAATTAACATATTTTTGTATTGTTGAATCATTAATTTTCGTTGAACAATGTCGAAAACAATTATTGAGTTTAAATTAATATTAAACTCATTGATAGATCTTTTTTTTACTATGAATACAAGTCGAATGTTACAAAAAAAAATCAATTTGAAAAATTAGCACGAGAGATAGATTGAAAATGTCAGTACAAAAAGGTTAATAACCTAAGAAGAGAATAAAATTGCATCCAATCTCTTATGTCACCAAGTGAATTTCCTATTGATGGAAGGAAGAGTGATGAAGTTGATGGTGAAATTCGATAGGAAACAATTTACTCGTTGATGGTTTGAAGCGAAACGAGAGACTATAACGAACTCGTCTTCATATACCAAACTCCAAGTTTCATTCGACCTATCCTACTTCCCGCTCTCTTTACCTCCATCGGTTGCATCAATATTCATAGGCAGCAACTTCAATTTAGTTCCATCACTATTTCACCATTTATAGATAGAGAAAACATGAATATTATCCATGAAACAGATTTAGATATTTAATCTCCACAAATAATACATAATCAGGTATTTTGAAGTCAAATTAAATTACAAATATTGATTATTATAATCAATGATAACTGAATACATACGTACAGAAATGTTTGTAATTTATGTATGCCATAAATTATGCGAGACCATTGCCGATACCTCCAGTCGATTGAGTAAGTGGCTTATCACAACTCGCGGTATAGTTATATATATATGTATATACGTATGTATGCATTTAATATTTAGGTGTGTACATATAGAATACTGACAATGGTAATCGTGCATTTAACCGAAGCAATCAGTTTGCCGCCCCGTTCAATGTGTCATATCCTTTATTGATCGTCACGTAATCAAAGTCACTATACCAATTTAATTTAACTATAATATTGCGCAATACAAAGCAAATGAACAGTTTGAATTCAATTACATTGAGTAGGTAGACGATGTATACTAGGGTAAACCTGAGTGATTCACATTTCCCCGAGAAATTTTATTAATTCGTAATAATTCCAAGTTTATAGTTTCCATTTATCCGAGAGTATTATTTTGGGTTTGATTGATTTTTATTATTGTCCATTTGAATAATTATTTGTGGCACTCATGCGATAGAAGGTATTAAACAGACAGAAGGTATTATTGCAATGATGAAATTGACAGAGATAAATAAAATCATTCATTGTCATAAATAAAATAAACGAATATCATATTCATGTATTTTCCTGACAGAATGGTTGCCAATCACTCAACACAAAACTGAATGAAATTTCGTCGCAAATATTTTTATTTCTTTTTTATATTCTTCCATTTTCTTCATTTCATTCAAGCCACAAAATATTTTTCCACATGAATACAGATATTGGTTGAGTTAATATTTTTGTTTCTTGGTATGTGGATGTGGAACAGAAGCAAAAAAAAAGGTTATAGATATTTCATGCCCACATATGAAACCCATCGTGAATTTTATCAGTGGACGAACTGTTCCCACGTCTTTTTATTTGGATCCAAATGGTGAAATGGTGAACGTGTATAAGTGTATGCGTGTATTTTTCTATACACGTAGATGAGGTGGAACTTTGTAATAAAATCGACGACGTCGACAGCAAGGCATATATATATATGTGTACACATCCTTGTATGTGTGTAAATGTATATAAAATGCCACATGCGCAAGCTGCATCTACCGTTAAAATTAATCGGATTATCCCATATTCGCACATAGCATGAGAATGAGAAAGAGGTGAAAAAAAGAAGTGTGAAGAACAAAAACAAAAAGACTATATTCCAATTGCAGTTCTATTTTTCATCACGTCCACTTCTCATCCTCTGATATTTTCATAGACAAATTAATTATTCAATTACAATATGTTACCTTGTAAAATACCAATCCAATTACTCGATACGGATACGATATTTTTGAGCAGTTCCCAATCAGCAAATATATTCATCATTTATTGATGAGAGCCATGAAAAAAAAATTAAGCAAAATTTATTACAGCCACGAAAAATGTTTGGAATACCAAACACTGTTTTTTTATTCCAATTTATTCTAGAAGTGGATTTATATTCGTTTAATATAGTAAATTGATTTATTATCATACATTCATCGTGAATATAAATTGAAAATAAAAAACAGATAAAAAAAATTAGTTATATTACTCCAACTAATGAAATTAATCCACTCAAAATTGACGCGAAATTATGCGAATTTTTTTCATGATTGTCTGTATATATTTCTATAAAATAATTTGCATGAAAATGGTTCCTTTTTTTTTAAACCAACGATTGCTTTCCTATTGTTATCTATAAGGAAATCATCACGTATCATCTTTTTACATAAAATTTCATTCTCCTCAATGTCGCAGTACCAACAGTTATATCACCAAAATCGAATTGCCTATGTGGTACGTGCAAGTCATTTTTCACAGTGAATGACCACACACAAGCACTATTCAGACGTATCCAGTTGTGATCGTGACCCGACACGGCAACGATCTGGGAAAAATGTTCCATAGAATGGAGTTGTCCCACAATCCCAAGGCAATTGCACGTCTCTGGTGTATAAGGGCAACTCGTTGTTCTCGACCTTCCTTCCTTCCGTCTGTCTTTTTCCATTTCTTTCTCTCCATTCCCTTCTATTTTCTAACACTCCCGTTCTGGTCATGTTATATCTGTATACATATGTGTGTCACATAACAGCTAGAGCAACTGTCACAGTCGATATAACGTAGAAAATAACCAGGAACAGTAATGTGGGTCTGTCATATATAAACCTCGCTGACGACAAGCTCAGCGCTCCATTCAGTTCACTAAAGAATCAAGTTCAGGTGGTGTAAGATGTCCTGCTATAGAAAAATAAAAGCAAGAGTGTATGAAATATATATGTGAGAAGAATGAAATGAGAATGTCCTCACGCTGTTGTTAAACATTTATGTCATACAATGTAATTTCTCAGTGCGGAGCAACATCGTTTCATGTTGGACTTACACATCTGTATCTGAACACTCCTGATGATAAATGGATTTATCCTTTCTTCAATCGCGGCATTATATATATTTTTCATTTGTTCTCCTGTTATGCTTGGTTATCAATTTATAAATGTTATCATCACTTCGGGCAATGATTTATCATTTATTTCAATGAGTTTTAGTTTTTTTTTCTCTTTGTTTCAGTTCCTGCCTCACAACGATTATTTGTTATATTATTGATAAAATCGAATGCTGTTGTTGCGTTTGTATACAAACGGAGGCAGAACAATTAAATATTAACAAAATGGATACCAGCTTGTGATGAATTCGCACGTTAAATTGATTTCAATTATTTTCATATTAATCTTGCTGTATATCTCTATTTTTTTCGTGAATTCGTAGCGATTGATTGATTTAAACGTTTAAAAAAATCATATACACGCGAAAAATGGCACAGTTGGGGAATTCGAGTGTGCGTGTCATAGAATGTACACACGTATTAAAAAAAAAAATTAATATCGCAGCAAATCGATGTGGGTATCCATTAAAAACACTATGGGATCCCATATCCACGTTGTATGCGTAAAATTAAAAAGGTTATTTGCGTTTTAGTGTACTACTGCCGTGTATCGGGCGTCGGTATTCATGGACTTTACTGTCGTTGGCATTAACGCAAGTAGAAAATATATCTATATATATGATAATCAAAATTAACAACTTTTTGCCTGGTGAAAAGAGTAAAACTTTGATGTCAAGCCATGAAGTAAAAATTGAAAACAAAATCAATGAATCTACTTTGGTTCTTTTACTATAATAGTACATAATTTCCTCTCACAAATTGTAGTGATTATTTTTCCGACCCAAATATCGACCAATAGAATTGCACCATTCGACGTCACGTGGTACAACCTACATGGTATTATACTGATAATTTTTTGATTA
>JAPYZF010000595.1:0-46616 GCA_030523045.1 Meteorus cinctellus | reverse complement strand
CCCCCCCCCCCCCCCCCCCCCCCCCTATATATTCGATATTTGATATTTATTTATTTCCAAAAGTAGATAAATATACATATGTATATGTATATACGTAAATAGGTAGAAAGATGCATACAAAATCACTCAGAGCATGAATACACGTACGTCTTTTGTAGTTTACAATAGTACATTATTTGAGTGAGATGAAAGATGTTAATGAATATTATCCGATTAGATATGATATTGCGGTCATCAGCGCCGTCCCATTATTTACATTATTATACAGAAATCACCCTCAGCTCCTTGCTCATTGTAATCTAATGCTCAGTAGCATAAAATTATTTGTTCGAAGGAGGTATGTAGTATGTATAACTGGAGTGGCACATTAACGGGTGTATTGTGTACAATTGTGCACAAGACTACATATTTATAGTGTTGATGGTGAGTGGTAAGAGGTGAAACGACCGCTATGTTTAGTTGGTGGCGCATCGAGACTGATCGGACAGCCAACGAAAGGTTCAATCCACCAGGCGAATCCCTTTGTATATATCTAGTCGTTTATATATAGCGAACGTGTGTAAGTGACCAATGGTGAACAGTGATGTTGAAGGTGTACATATATATGTTACTTAGATAATCGGATAATACACGTTGGACACGAGCGCGATTTATGTCAATTTAATTGAATTATAAAGATGAATTGACAAAAGCATTGTCACATTATATAAAAATACTATTTTGAAATTTAAGGTATCGGTGTGTGGTATTCGTATCAGTTAAGTTGTGTTCGGTTGCATTGAAGTACCTGGTACACTTTCATTTACCACTCATCGTTATTGACATAAATTTTGACATTCATTATTTTCTTCACCAATTCCATAAGTTGAAGTGACAACGGTATTGCGGTGGCATCACTAGTACCTTCATATATTGGACTATCAATTTCCAGAAAGTTTTATGTGATAAGAGCAGGAAAAATGAAATTGTTGTAGATTATCCTGTTGAAAATCGGTTGATTCTGCTAATGACATTTATTGCGGCATAACGTTTGGATTTTGACAAAACAGCAATATACGCTATCACCATTTACTTGGACTTAACGACTTATGAGATATGAATGATAATAGCAGTGAAATGCATCCGCATAACGAATTGGAGAAAGCTTCAATCGGTACTGACATTCTCAATCCTTTTGTTCATCGCCTCGAACTTGATACGACCTACGATAAACTCAAGGTCAGAGAAACTAGTAACATGAATCCAATCAACACTATTTTTCAGATATTTCGTATTCAATTATTAATGACTATTCATTCAATTATTGTTCATGATCCGTACCATTAACTGATTTTCATGTTTTTTTTTTGTCTCGCATACGCATTATTGTTTATTTGAATACGATGAATGGCCTGACGGGATAATTCATGCGTATAACGGGTTTCAAACTCGTCAGATAACGGGGATATTTGCGGTGTCAAAGATGTCATTTAGTATGCATTGCTGAGCAAACGTTTTGTGCAACAAAGTTGATGAGTATCACGTAAAAATTGCATATTATTTTCAATGGATGCCACGCATAATGTTGAAAAATGAATTTTTGGGTCAATAATCTTTTTACAACGTGACTTCTACCATGAGTTATGTGTCCAATTCTTTATCTGACATACTATACATATAGCTCGATGTAGGACAAAAATTTGGGTCATACGAGAAACGTACTTTCATGGACCAATAATATATTCATGCATGTTGGAGAATATGTATTTACATTCAGACAAGTATAACTCTTTGATAAAATTTTATATAAACTGCTATTCTGTTTGGATATTCATAGGGACATAACTATACCACAATGTTGTCATGTCTATATATGACTATTGTATTGATGAAATGGTAGAAGAATAGAATTCGCGGAAATATCAATCAAAAATTATTTTGGTGATACCGAATGCTGGATGACATCGGATAAATACTCTAATGTAAAAATGGATGGACATTCTCGACAGCTGAATGGAGACATAAGAGTTTTGTAACTTGTAGAACAGACAACTTATATAATCATAAACAAAAATTTTCATGGGGAAATTGCGACAAACTTCAAATTTGGGACAGCGGAAAAAATGTGTGCTGCCAAAAGTATTCATATTAGTGATGGAATGGCAAATGTGTCGGAAAACAGAAACCGAATATTTGCATGCATGAAGATTGTTATTCCTAGTTGCAGTGGATGTGGCACGTTTATTTGAACTCTCACTTTTTCGCTAAATAAGATGATGTTCTTAGGGAGCGATTGAATTCAGATAAACAATTCTAAACAGGCAATTTTCATCGACAACAACACTGTCGATGTATATTTAACCACTTATTGCTTTTAGAAGTGCATCTTATGAAAATGCAAAAAAAAATATTCGCCCAAAAATTTATCTCGTTATTCCCTATTCAATGAATCAATGTCATTACCCAAATTATTAATTAGTCACTGATATTAATCCTTCTAATCTTGCAGTAAGGGCTCTTACTTGAAGAAGGGATGGGCATTCATTATGGAAAGACTGTTTATGCTTGGTCGATGAATCCATAATGATACGCATTGTATATTACAAACAGATAAAATATACCATTTTTATACATGTTCGATTCTATTTCGTAAACTGTTGTCATTATGACATCTGCATCATCGCGGATCATATCACGTATCTATATGATTCTTCTCCGTATTTTCCCATATTGTTTGACAGTGTTTGGTCATATGAATTTCTTCAATAGAGTTTCGGAGAGGTATTGGTTGCGTCGCAATATCTCACATGCAGACGTTTCTTGCGAATTATGTAACGTCCTGATATGATAATTTGATATTCCTAGATTGCAATGCGCTATATTAACATAGTTAAAAATATATAGGTGTTTATTTTAATTTTTTTCAGACAGCGTTTTTGACAGTCGCCTTACTCCCATTAAGATTAGCCGTAATCACAGCATTAGTAATAATAGCTTGGCTGCTAGCCTGTTTGGGACTCTATGGATTATCTGAGGATGATCTGCGTCGTGCGCCGCTTACAGGATGGAGACGGTGAGCTATAAGGCTATTTTCATTTACTTTATATGCAATTATATAGATGATGATTTTTTGATGAGTTCACACACCATTCTATTCTTAAAATATAAATACATCGCTCAAGGATTATGCTGAATCAGAGGTGATCATTGCAGGTGATCATTGCAGGTGATCATTTCTCAGATTTGGAATGTCTGAAGTCATATAGTCCAAATTTATGTAGCGTAACGGAGAATACCATCTCTGTACACAGAATGTTTCGAAATATCAATTAGGTATATAAAACACGGAGTAAATGATTGAACTAGTCGTGAGCAGGTGAAGAATTCAATTAAATATCCACATCAAGTGCATTTTAAGGTTACAATGCATAATACCCCTTGCAAGATATCCTACGACTCAACGATCGATTTTCATGACCTATCTGATTGGGCATAATCCCTTGATCCAGCACTAATGCTGTTATGTTTCTTCATTAGATGCTTGTGAAACACATAGGGATTGCATGCTTGTGAAACTAATGCTGATAATATACACATAACATACAAGTTGTTTTATTCCTTGACATAATGAATTTGTAAGACTTTCTTTCATGTAAAAAAACATTGTGAAGCTACAAATTTATCCTTGAACTATAAAAAATCGAATAGAAACTATTAAAATATACATGATGTGAAATAATAGAGAGGAGCAGTGAATATATCGACGTGTATACGCTTCTACCGCATAGTATTACGATAAATACCTGAGTGTCACCTTGCCGTATCGCACAAAGTTTCCGAAATCGACTTTTTCATGACATAATATACTTTTATAGCATTTAGATCTAATATTGACATATTCTTCATTGGACTATGAGTCACACTCCAAACAAGCGAATATGAATTGTCGGACGTAATCATTTGTATTCTAATGAATTTTCTGCATGTGGGTTACGGTGAAGAAACGCTCAGATATCAAAGAATTCTTCATTTGAATTTTTTCATGCAATAATAAAAATGAAAATGATTAATGGTGTAGAACTAATAATTACAAATGTTCATACGAATTTTTATCAAATTTTTTATTTCTAATTATCTCCAATTCTCGGTATATTCATAATTTGAAGGCTGACATTACTAGTGTTTCTCTCCATTTTTCCGATTCAATTGATTTCTCAATATAATCTAAATTATCTCTTGTACATTATAGAAATTATGATATTTGTGTACACGAAATAACAACTCTAGACTTAATTGTAAATCATAAATAATTAACAACGAGCTTTTATTTGGCACATCTTCATTTACAATGCATGCGACTCAATATAATTTCCAAATAATTTTCCTCATTGCATTGATTATTTTCATGATAACAGTTCAGTATAAGGCAGTTGTGATACTAATAATTCTTGATAAATAGAGACATGAGGGTACTGGTGTGCTGGGTAATGAGAGCGTTATTCGTCTGTGGTGGATTTCATCAGTTAAAAGTCAAGGGTCAAAAGGCGGCGACAAAAGATGCACCTGTGTTAGCCCTCGCCCCACACTCGAGTTTCTTCGATGCACTACCGGTTGTGTACCTTGGTGGGCCGAGTATCGTCGCGAAGGCTGAGACAGGACGAATTCCTTTCTTTGGAAGTACGTCTTGCTTTCCATTTTCTTACTCCCTGAAATAATTAATTTCGCTCTAACTGCTATAAGTATCGATAACGGCGAGATGATTGAAGCATATGGTATTTATTCGCACATTTTATTGTACATACATCTTCAGACGATATGGTTCATGACAGAAATTGTATGAAAAGCTTTGAATAATTTCAAAATTCCCGTAATATTTTGTGACATTATGGTGAATGGGATTTTTTTAGCGTGTGAGCAATTGGACTGTAACTGATAAAAATATCGATGATAATAATAATAACAATAACAACAATAACAACAACATTAATAATAATAATAATAATAATAATAATAATAATAATAATAATAATAATAATATCCATGTTAATAATAACTATAATGAATGAATACTGCAGAAAAATAGTGCCTTGGTTGTGCTTCCTCGGTCGTTTGACATACCATGCAGGTGGAATGAAAATTATCATACGCGGCAGGCAGGCCTCAAGATCAGAAGCACCAATCCTAGTAATAGCGCCACATTCAACCTTCATTGATGGCGGTATTGTCTACATCATGGGGTTTCCATCTACTATTGTTAGAAGGGAATCTGGCCTTAATCCATTCGTTGGAAGTATGTTCTGATCATGGAATTATAATTTTACCGCTTAATTCGACAATCAATTGATAATATATATTTTACAATCTATGACATTTGTCTCGGATTTTTGACACGATGTGTGTACTTATATATATATATATACATATATATATAAATCTCATTCACCAGTACAAAATTTTACCATATGATGTTTACAACTGGGAATTTAATTCAGATCATTTTTAACAATTACTTAGAATGATAAATATTATTATTCATTCTTAAATTCGCCAGTTCACCCATATATTCAACTCAACATATTTTCACATGAACATAATTGATTGTTGTATTCATCTTTTCCGCGGTATGCATTCATATTGTATGACTGTGTGAAAAGTTTGAATATTGTTGATGATGAATATATAATTGTGATAACAGTTAGTCATATGCCTGTATCTTTACTATTTTAGAACTGATCAACTACACCCAACCTATATATGTTTGGCGGGATGATCCCAATTCAAGACAGAATACTATAAAAGAGATTATTGAGCGAGCTACTTCGAAAGAAGATTGGCCACAGGTAATCCTCATGACATATTTATGATGATGATGATAATGAAAATCATAGAAATAATAGTAATAACTTCACTATTATCAATCCAATTCATCGTGGATTTGTCCCTTGTCAAATGCAGATAATGATATTCCCTGAAGGTACATGCACAAACCGTTCGTGTTTGATTACCTTCAAGTGCGGTGCATTCTACCCTGGAGTTCCTGTTCAACCTGTTTGTATTCGTTATCCTAATAAATTGGATACAGTAACATGGACATGGGAAGGACCTGGCGCGTATGTATAACATGGGTTTATAATGAAATATCCGTTTCCAGAAAAATTGATATATGATAACATGAAATATATCCGAATGTTGTTACACAGTCTCAAATTATTGTGGCTAACATTGACACAATTGAATAGCAGTTGTGAAATTGAATTTCTACCGGTATACATACCCAGTGAAGCCGAAAAAACTGATCCAAAATTGTATGCAAACAATGTACGACGTTTGATGGCTGAGTGAGTTTCATATTGATGTAGATATATGCATCTTCTGTGAAACAATTATGGCCCTAAAAGTTTTGATAATATGTAATAATAATAATTTTATTCAGGGCTCTCGATATTCCCGTGTCAGATTATACATATGATGACTGCCGTATAATTAGTAAGGCGCATACATTGTGTTTGCAACATGCATCGAATATTGTTGAGACGCACAAACTGCGTTGTAAACTTGGTCTCCAAAAAAATGAAATCGAACAAGAGTTAGTGAAATCTCGAATTGAAAAATTTGGTGATGCCATAAACCTTGAAGAGTTTGCAAGAATCCTCAGGCTGAATGCTAATGATTTTTCAGCACAACAACTTTTTCGCATTCATGACAAAACAAATCAAGGTCTAATAGATTTGGCTGAATATATATTCACAGTTATAGCGATCGCGAAAGCTAATTCTGTGCTAGATCTCATTAAAATTGGCTTCGAGGTGTGTGATTCTAACGGTTCGGGGTATCTCAACGCTGAAGAATTACGCAAGGTATTGAGATTGGCATTGCAACTCAATGAAGATGACAGCGACAAAATTTTCTTTCAAATTACACGAGATGCCAGTTGTGGGAATTCCGTAAACCTAGGTGAGCCAATAAACATATTTTACTCCCTTCATTTACCCATAATCCTGCGATTAACTAATTATGATAGAACATCATCTTTGTGACAATATATAACATATGCGAATAACATTCCTTCAGAAAATGTCTTGACTGTTTTGAGCACCCGTCCAGAATTTGCACATTACTTCAATTGTGATATCGACAGTCGTCGAAAAAAAACCATATGAGGGTGTCTCGTCGGCTCGTCCCTACATAGTCCGGAATCGATGAAAAAAAACCGGGACTCGGACAAGCCACTTCTTGTAGGGGTATGCGCAAATCCATTCTGAGGAGGAAAATAGCTACATGGAGTTGGTGGAACTCTCATTTCATATTCATGGAAATAGAAATAATGGAAAGAGGCGGGAAAGTAACGAACTTGGAATGATTATCATTCTTATCAAAATTCAATGTTCTTTCAGCATGAATTCTGATTATTAGCGTGAAACCATGGGAAATTCAGTAATGCAGGGCATATAACTGGAATTTTCGTAGACACACTACGAAACTAGCGAAAAAAAATTTTTAAAAACACATCAGCCCCTCGAAATAAGATCAGAGATGATCGATCTGAAATATATGAGAACAATTTGATTATTATTAGAGTTTGATGCATAAGATATGATTGAAGATTTATTTGTTTCAATGAAGTATGATTCTTTGTATCTAATGATTGATGTCTTCGTCCACAACTATTGAGAAGACTTGATACTGCATAGACAGTTCGGAAAAAGGGCGACAATGTAGATTCAGTATTGGGATTAATGTTATATTCATCAAGATTGTTATTATGTACTTAATTCAAATGTATTATCATGAAAAATATTTATTTCTATTAATAAGTTGACGTAGATGCTTATATATATATATACATGTATATATGCGCGCGTGTGCGTGTGTGTGCGTGTGTGGGTGGACGTGCAGGCGTGTATGGGTATGTGTGTATTCAAATTCATGTATATAGATGAAAATAACGAAGGAGCAATAAAATATTCTTACAAGATTATGTGAACTGGACGTACTGAAACATTTGTAATTACAACGTAATTTGCATACATTCAATCTGAACGTAGTCGAGTGGAAATTTAGTATGTACAACAATAACTATTTGTATGAATACGCGCATATAATACTAATAGCGACAATTATGGGTGGACCTAGTGAAGTATCGATCATACATATCAATCATTTCAATTTTTCCGAAAAATATTTCCCATACTTGCTGAATGAGATTTTGGGGTGAAAATTTTCGTCATTCTTTGTCGCATATCTTCCACGCCTTGTCCTACATTTGAAGCCGTGATCGACAAGGATAGTCCTGAACTTGGGCAAATTGACCTGGACAATGATCGATTTTGGAAAACATGAATATGATTGAAGATCAGTGTGTAGACAAATTAATATATAGATGGAGATAACTTCGATACATACCTTTCGATGGGCTTCATGGTATTCAATCGTGATTCCGCTTCTCGAATAAGTGAGCGTATATTTTCATTTTGGTGTGGCAATAGTTGATTCACAAGAATTTTCAAATATCCAAGCCCGGGAAGTAGTACATTGGTAGTACATTGATTGTTGAGAGGACAATACACTAGAATCGAATAAGCATCCAGCAATGCAATTGTTAATTCAACTCCTCTACTTTCTTGCAGTTCTAATGCAGATATTTTACATAGCTGCGTGGCAACAACATCTTCAATGAACCGTTGTGGACTATTTGACACAATACTGGCAAGCGTTGAAATTAATGAAATGCACAAATTTTCTGCTATGCTAGCGCTATCTATTTCCATAACAATACTCTCCAGTGTCAATAAACCTTTATCCTTCGCTTCTTTTGCGGGACAACATTTAATGAGTTTACCAAGAGCTTCAACGGCCGTTACTTTCACTAATAAGTCTGAATCACTAGCAAGTGTTATGATTGCTGGTGCGATTCTTGCAGTGACCATTTGCTCTGAAACATTTTCAATAATATTGCCAAATAGAGTTGCAGTTGTACTCCTGACATTAGCTTTCTGATTAACTACTCCATCCCACAATACACTAACAATTTGTTCAATGATGTCACGTCGTTTCGAGAGTACTCTAATGGTAATGATCAAACAATTTACATCAGCACCACTGTTAGAGATGAGAATAATGAAGTGACTGAGTGCATTTGACAATTCGATAACATTTACAGTCGATAATACTGTCATATAAACCGGGATTAACGTTAGATTAATATTTGATTTGTTACCGCTATGATTATAAGCAATCAATTTTTTTTCCAATTCAACAATGTCAGATATGAAAATATCTATAATTACAAATTGCACTGTGTGAAGCCCCAGACCATAGCATAAGGATTCGATATATGACAAAAGACAAGTTAATACAATTTCTTGTGATGTGTTTAACAATTTTACCATTTTACATATATCCGGAAATAATTTACTAGTTAACCATTCAAGTTCTGGCCACATAACATTTTTCCAATCATTTTCCAGAAAAGTATTTATAATTTGGACAACTTTTCCATCATTATTGGCAAAAATTAATGGATTCGTTATACTTGATTCGGAGAGTTGTACAAATTTCTCCGATAATTCGAGCGGTGTTTTATCATTGATTTGACACCTAACTATAGGATTATCTACTATACAAACGATCATGTGTGGCAGCAACAGTTTCAAAACACTGATCAACCGAATAATTTTTTCACTACTACGATGATCGTTTCCCGAAAAATGTATATTTTTTTCCGGCTTGAGAAGATCCTTCAATTTTGTTATAATGCGCATAAATAAATGGGATAACAATCGCTTCAATGATAATGCCCATTGACCAAGAGTTGGCAATAACACTGCGTAGGCAATATCAAATACTTGTGATGATTCATCATCAAGAGCAGCCAACGCAAGTTCTTCGCATTGGAAATATTTACTAGGATCATCATTCAGTGCAATAAGCAATGCAAGAGAACGTACAACGGCTGCTCTCACAGTTGGCTCTTTATCTTCCAACAATATTTGCTGCAGCATTGAAATCGTCAATGAATTTTTGATGGCACTCGAGGTATATGGCGCAAGTACTGTACAGCATTCAACAACTAATAATCGTTTTTCTGGATATTTGTCTTGACACTGTTCCCAACATAAAGTGATGATTTCTTCCGGTTCTATTGCAGTATTTTTCATCTTTACCAATGACACCAAAGCTTTTGATAATGTTTCCCTTTCAGCTTGTTGTGGCTTCTTCTTTAAATTGAATAACAATCGGAGTAACTTGTGTCGTTGTACGGTGTCAGAATTCACTCTGATAGAATTCATAATCAATGGTATAACATGATCGCGCTTATTTGAAGCAATATATGGTACAATTTTCGGTAAAACATTTGCGATTACATTCTTCAATGACTCTTGTAATCTGTCATCGATATCGATCGAACAGTTCACCGGATCGTCATTGTTATGATAATAATTATCATCATTATCATTACAATCATCATCGTCAGCAGCAGCAGCAGCAGCAGCAGCAACAGCACCAGCAGCAGCAGTAGCAGCAGCATTATCATCATCACCATGATCATCATCATCATCATCACCACTATTATTATTATTATTATCATTATTATTGGCATCATGATTGTTATGATTATTATCATCATCAGTGAGAGATATATTGATCAATGGATGAGTAAATACGTGCTGCCTGAATGTCTCAGGTGAAATTTGACAATGTGAATTACAAATAGCCGTTGATGATGAAGCTGCAGTCTCTACTTCCGGCAATCGAACATTGTGGCAATCTCTTTCAGCAGGATCTGTTCTACATGCATTATCCACATTCAATACTGTAGATATACAATTTTCTTGCTCATCAGCTAATTTATTCGTTAAGATCATGTCTTGATACGAGGATGCAATCATCTCAAATTTATCGGGTGTAGTTGCATTAGAAGTGCGGTCGATTTGATTTATTTGGAATTGACTTTTAACAGGAGAGCATTGTTCCACGCTCACTGCACTGGAACGTTCCTCGGAATCAATTTCGCCGGGTTCTGAACGGATTATTTCTCCCTTCAAATGTTGTGAATTCTTGTCAATAGTCGTTTCATTCAAATCAACATTGGGTTTTTGAGATATTCCGCTAATATCGAATGATAATGGATCGTCAAGATTCACTTGTACTGACGCATCCACAGACAATGCTTTGTTGTAATCATTCCTTCGATAGAATTCGCGATAAATCTGCAACAAATTCGATGGTTTTGGAATATCCAACCCCACATCTTCCCAATCCTCGAAATCTTGATTTTCATTTTCATCGCTAAAAGTAATGGAAGTTAGTTTATATGATTGTATCATAAGATATTCATTAACTAAAAAATTCAAAGCTCGCTGTTCGTGTGGCTTTATAGGTGCATCTCTAAATTGTATTTTATCAGTTATTTCATCTGGTATTGCACTTTCTGATTCAGTTATCACAGTTAAATTGGCTCGTAGCGCCGATATGTTCTCTTTAGCTTTTCGTAATTCAAATTCAAGAATGGCAACTCTTTCATCTGTCCCACCACTATCTTCTGAATATCTTGTCATATCTAGAGAATCCAAAGTGGCCTGGCTAGATGTTCTGACGATTGAATCACAGGGTTCAGGTTTGATGCTATGATTTTCCAAGTTACTTGGATTTCCAAAGTAATTTTTCAAAATTGGAAGTTCTGTACCTGCTTCCCACAATTCTGCATAAAATTCGAGTGCTGTCAATAACAACTTATCATCCAGTAACTTTGCAGCAATCTCGTTGTATGTCGACAATCGCATCACTGTTGTCAGTGGATTCAAATTATCTCCTGTACAGCGTTCCATGTTTGATGATGATAATTATGAAGTCTTATGAAATTAATATTGATAGTATTGCAATAATTGATGATCATCAATTAACACTTCACATAATTCAATAGTTCACAAATTGCGATGCCGTTGACTGTGATACGTAACATTGATTGTGTTTGCTATGCAAATGCAATCTCATACCAGTGATTACTATGTAGATAATGTTGTTCTTGTTTATCTTTTCCCGACTCAAGTACGGTATATCCCAGCTGTTCTCGGAATGTCATGCAAATTCCGCAGAATCGATGCCACATTGAAAATAACCACAGCCCTGTGGCAATGTTCAAATATCATGATAGAAGACGCTTCTACTATACGCAACATGTGATCTTTGATGGGCGTCCCATAAAATTCCAATGCACATGCATATTAGATACATACACACAATAGTAAAATGGCGCAGCGAATAATATTCATGTCCACATAATACATAAACTTGGAATTCCAAAATCACGAAGTTCACACATCATTCTAACATTAGGATTGGCTCATATCACTATCTCAACATTGTATCTATATATTCAATTTAATATATCCGACTGAGCGACCCCGAGCGACCCAATTCTCATACAGAAACGGTAAGTATTTATCCTAGTCCATAGATGGCTATATCGTCATATACACATACTGAGTTCGCGGTAACTTTGTTTGAACACTGTCATATTTATTCCTTTCAAGTTCAAATCTACAGTGTCCATATTTTTTTCTACTTTTTGACTTAAAAAAAAACTTATAATACATTATTAGACAATTATATATATATATACATATCCAATAAATACAACTTGCATGTCATGTAAAACAGTCTAATTTGACTTAATCCCCACTTAAGCTCTGACACTATTATATATATATATATGCATTGCAGAGAGGTATTGTGTTTTGGTTCAGTGCGCAGATATGTGCGCGTAGTAACATGGTTTGGCTTTACGGGAAGAGTAGAATCAGGGAGGGGAATATTATTTACATTCCGACATTCCATGTGTCCATAAGATGATATGTAAATATATACATACACATACATTTAGATTGAAAAATCATGTATTTATGAAATTATTCAACAAATTGTTCAAAATTGTACAATATTCAAGTGTATAACGTTTGAATGCCGAGAATAAATTTCAACATAATTCGAACTATTTGCAATATGGCTAAGATGCATAGTTCTCCGTTAGTGATATCAGGTCAGAATTTGACTGTAAAAATTCTTCCGGCTCTAGAAGATAATTTCATGTATTTGGTAAATATACTCAAATAAAAAAAAATGAAAGATTCAAAATCATTCTGCTGATATCTTGTGCATTTCTACGCATTCTCTTAGCTGAAATATTTGCATGCGATCTTATTTTGCTTCTAGATTATTGATGAAAATACACGAGATGCGGCAATAGTAGACCCTGTTGATCCCAATATTGCGGGCCGAGCTGTCGATGAGTCTAAAGTAAATCTTAAAATGATTTTAACGACGCATCATCATTGGGATCATTCGGGGGGAAATAAGAGTATGTGTGAGAAGTTCAGGAATATTGCAGTGTTGGGTGGAGATACTCGAATCGAAGGAATTAATAAAAATGTATCACATGGAGATACTCTTGACATCGGAAATTTGAAAATAAAGTGCCTAGAAACACCGTGTCACACATCGGGACATATTTGTTATTTAATAACTGATGGAGAAAATAATGATCCCCCAGCGATATTCACTGGTGACACACTATTTGTTGGTGGATGTGGCAGATTTTTCGAAGGGACACCCGATGAAATGTACAAAGCACTCAATGAAACGCTTGGTTCCCTTCCTGATCACACGGTAGAACCATATGCATATCCCGTTTTGCATTACACTGTTGTACATATTTATCACTGTTCTTTTTTCAGAGAGTTTATTGTGGACACGAATATACTTGCAAAAATCTCCGTTTTGCACTAACAGTGGAACCCAATAATATAGAAATAATTAATAAATTGAAATGGGCAAATGAACAACGAAGCAACAAATTGCCGACAGTACCAAGTACTATTGGAAGTGAGAAAAAAATTAATCCGTTTATGCGTGTCAATGAACCTTCAGTAATGTTGCATACATCAACTCAGAACCCTATTGATGTAATGGCTTTCTTGCGCAGGGAAAAAGACCAGTTCTAAGAATATATATGACAACTGATGCACGGTAATGAATGAATCAAGGGCATTACACTTGTAATAATAATTATAATTCATATTAAAGTCTGTTGTGATTGCATAAAACTATATCATTTAACATTCATCCTAATAAAATTAGATATTATTATTGGAATATGGTGCATTCGGCGGTATGTGATTCGGTGTTTCTTCATTCTTCTTATTGTATATTTGCATTTCTGCGACATATTTCTCCTTCGAACGCTCATACATATCATAGTAAATCTGTAAATAATACTTTTTATTGACTGTTTGGAATAGCGGTATTGTCCATTGAGTTGATATTGCGAATAAAATACAACGATAAGAGACCTTTTTGTCTTCGGAATTCAATGATTTCCATGTCGTGGCCAACTGTCGTGTCAATTCTTGTTTACTGGGTTCTGGCTCACCAGCTAATCGTTCCATTACTCGAGGCCTTTGCTCTTGACAAAATTGGAAAAATGGATTAGCTGGACGTTTTGGCGCATTAGGATCAGTTTTAACGCTCTTCCTTTTTGACCCCTTCTTTTGTTTCTCATCTTTCAGAATGTGCGCTCCAGTTTTATTCACTCTGTCTGCATTAACCGTAGTGGGGAATATGTTATTTTCCTCAAATACACCCATAGGTGCTTCGCGCCATCGATCTCCATGAAGATCCAAACGATCTATTAAAAATCTGACAAACATTACAAGTTTGTGGATGTTCAATCATTTCGAACATAACCTATAGGCACTTACTTTTTTTCGATTCGGGTCCGCTTTAGCAGCTTTCTTATTCGCTGGATACGGTGTACAAGCCGCTCATTATCCTTAATAACATTATATAATATTGTAAACATTTTCAAGTATGTAAGATCACACAAAGACACGAAATACCTGTTGCAGAATTTGACATCTACTGAGTAGAAGCTCGTATTTTCGTTTATTGATATTAAATTCGGTCGTTTCCGCATCGTACTCTGATTCATCTGACATTTTCCTTATTTTTCATTGAATGCCAAGCGATATTCGAAGACGAGAAAATATCACGTCAATGTTCTATTTATATACATATATGTATATATGGATTATAAAACATATGTTTTTTTTTCTTATTCAAGATCATCCGTGAGCCACTTATGAATCAAATGAGAGCTGACTGAACGCAAATTTTCATTCACTTTATTCAATTATGAAGAATATATCGACAATTCTTGAATAATCCGTTTGTTTTTATTTATTTTTTCGGAACATTGGCCAATCATCCAACTCCGGTCGGATTTCTGAATAATCAAGGCAACATCGCAATTTTGAACTACTCAAAATTACTATAGGATGATATATGTGTACATGTTTGTGAACCAATCCAGTAGCCATTGATGATGATGATGGAACTCATGCAAAGCCCGTCCCTTTCCCTAAGTATGTATATCCTGACAACTTCTGACTACAGGCCGCAATCACCGTACCACACGCTTTGCACTCTTTGCAGGTTATGTTTTCTCAGCGGGCATATTTCAAACTTGCAACTGACATCACTCGAATCGCGCTTTCTCATTGGTTGCATGCTATGAATGGTCGATTGGTAAAGCGTGATTGGTCGAGCGCTTACGGTTATGGCTATCGAAAGTGTGTGTCCCACTACGCCCGCCGCAAAATATAAGTATACTCAAATTTGAATGAAAGTTTCCATTCAATCACCACATATTAATATACCATTTTCAATTATGCGCAATGTTATCATTTAACTAAATCTGCATTGAAGCTGATGATGACTTGGAATAAGAATAACATTACTCCGATAATGCAGTTCAATAAAAATTCGACTGCATTAGACACGTGCGATATTTTTAGGGCTGAGAGATGCGCTCCTAGCTCGAGTCTGAAATATCAATTTCGTTTGTATTGTTTTTATGATATTCTCGTGTATTCATGATATTCTCATGAGAAGTGTTGTCAGTGAGATATCCGGATTATCGCAATATTATCTGATAACCACAAATATTAGATGTCGGCAAGTAAAAAAAAGAAAACGAGGAATTTTTAGAATTCATCAATAATTATTCCTTGTCGTTCAGTAGAATGGATATCAAGGCTATCCTATTTCAGATATTGAATCTCTAAATACTTCCAGGAATGTATAAAATAGGTCTTCATCTAATTTCCGAGCGACAAGTCATAGAGATATGTGAATTGATATCTCAAAGCGCTAGTTGTTTTCATGTATTAGTGCATGAGACCGCAATGTAAATGAAATATTGTCTTCAATGATTGCCACCAATGAGCATTCCAATTTTTCACTTTTTCAGAGCGTATTTCTTTCCGAATTGCTTCTTTTCACTTTGCATACACTTTAGTTCAATATTCTCTGGTCTATTATATTCATAGAGTGACATTCAGTTTCCTCATATAATTACACTATATATGAACCAAAATTTAATGTATAATCATTGCTTGGACTATTTTTCATTGTAAAAGCGATCGTGAAATAATGTCAGCAAATAATACCCCTTTGTTTATGCATTCCCAAGAAATGCAATTTTTGATTTCTTTTGATGAAGTCAAGTTCATGTAGGAGAGAACCGTTTTTTTCCCAAACAATTTTCAAACCCTATCAATTTTGGATGGAAACTGCGGCCTCCACAATGTATACAAACAGCAAAGTCCGATAAGCACTTTCATTGAGCGGCAGCTCATATCTCCCATATTTTTTTGAGAAAATGTTATAGTTTGATTAAATTATATTCATTCCTTGTTTGTAAATAAAAAATCATAAAAATCATTGCACCCCCCCCCCCCCCCCCCCCCCATTAATTGCGCGAATTACTCTTTTTGGTTAAAAAATAAATGATTCTGTTAGTGATTGGTGTTTTTTGCACAAAATAATTACAATCAGCTATTATGTAGATATTCATTCATACTCTAAAAATATCCACTCAATTTACATCAATGCGCTCCATTCCATGTATGTAGGGAATATGGAAACTATTTTTCAATGAAAGAAGATAATGTACACGAGAAAAATACAGATGGCTATTTACAAGGCAATGTAAAAGTTATAACTTTTTACAATAAATATATCAACTAGGCATCAGTCACAAAGTCGTTTTGACGAACACGAAATGAATGAAATTCATAGATTCCTCAATACCCATGACTTGATGTATGTCATTGCAAGCTTGTTTATGTTTCGGATAATGAAGCCTACAATAAAACAATATATTGTTTTATTCAAGCCTTTCATCTCATATTCCGTAAACCAAACTTTATTCTGCAGTGCCCAGTGGGACTTTATGATTGTGCATTCCTAATTTTTTCACTGGTGCAATATCCTAAATTCTAACTCTTAGAGTGAACATTAGTTTTCTGGGCCTTCTTCTTCCGCGCCGCCAGCATATCATAGAATGGATTGTGCGAAATGCTTTGTCTGACACACTTAATCCACTCATCCATTTCTTCATCTGTTGCTGCTGACATCCGGTATACAGTATGTTTACCTGGAAAACATTCATGGTATTTCAAATTTATTTTTCCTTCAGTAACATGAAAAGTGTAAACCATCATGTACGACTGAATCACTGCGAAAACTTTCATTTTCGGAGCATTTGCGCGGAAAATTGGTAGAACGATGTTTCACTATTACACTTTACTTATCTCTTATCTTTTCAGAAATTCATAAAACTATAATTTTTGATTTTCAACATTTGAGATTAATTAAAAAAGATACTATATGGTAATTTTTCCGGCTTGTGAAAGGGTGACTGTGCGAGTTTCATTAAACATCAACGTGAAAATACAACTAACGCGAAAAATGATTGTGACAAAAGAGGATTTTCAGTATTATTTCTGTTTTGCTGTTAATACATCCACCGTACCTTCGACTACTTTTCCTTCACTGTCAGTTTTACATGCCTTGATGAACTCTGAACCTGCTGCATAAAGTTCAAAACAATGTGGCTTATGTCTGTCCTGGACCTCTCTGACTTGAATATTTTCCAGTGGAATAATACCACGTGGTTCTTTATCCGTTGTATATTCGAAGTAATAGAGACAGTTATCGTTCAATATAAACCATCGTCGTTTCCAACTTTTGTACCGTCCACCTGTAACAATTATTGTAAATAGTTGAAACAAAAATGATCAACAATCAGTAGATTGGAGCGAATTATTTACCTGCTGTCTCCCTCAAGGTAATAAAGCGGCAAACAAATCGATATTTATGAGAGATTGAGTTATTTTCCATTGTTTATTTCTCTTTTCATTTATACTTTTTCATTTTGCGACAACAAAAATGCGCTCCTAATAGAGGCTCATTACTATACGACTATACTATTTACATGTCTCGCCTGAATATTTCGTCAAGCACGTCGATGGAATTTTGGGGAGACATTAGTTTTAATAAACAAACAATTACATCATTACCTTGTTTCCACAGCCAGCCTTCTTTGTCAGGATTAAAAAATGTATGCATCAAATCATTGCCATCGTCCTCAGGTATTTTGAATGGTTCCGTTTTTATACTCTCATAAAGACTCTGAACATGAAAATAACAATTTGGATCGATATCGAGTAATTATAATTATCCAAAGGCTACGACACTCATATAATAGGAAGCTCGATGCATTATTAATCAATATCAGATACATCTCAGCCAATATGGTGATGTCATAATACAGTCGGGAAAAATTACACGACGTATCCCCCATTTCGAATTTTATGAACCATCAAGATTTACTCTCTTAATTGAGTGACCATAAAAGTTTAATACTATATTTAATATGTATTAGTTCTGAATCTGTGATCCATGAATATTTTGCATAATAACTCATGTATTTTTGTGGATGAAATTGAATATTACTGATGCGACAGGATTCATATCACATACGTCAACGTATTCGTGAAATTGATGAAAACCCTCCAACAAATCATAATTCTATTGACTTTCATGTTCTTAATTCAATTCTCTATTTTGTTTTCAGATGCCCACCCGCATGTTTGTGATATTGTTATTAAAAAGACATGTAATGCACATTGAACAAAATCCCGTGGAAACTTACGACGTTCTCAAAAATCTCCCATGATACAGATCAAATATCTTGTAGACAGCCCGTTTATATTTTTTCATTTTTATTGGCTAATTCCTGGCGAGTCAATGCTAAATTCGTTATGGAATAAGTTGAAATATCAAAAAGAATTGTTGAAAATTCACATATATTTATCTCATATAACCACCCGATTACCAATGTGGAGAAATGTTTTAAAGAATTTCATGATACGTCTAATTGCGTTTGAATCAGCCGTTCATAATTCTGCCAATGTAAATTATTAATCATCGGAACTAATGCAAAAATTTTGGCTCTACCTCGGAAGTGAGACCAATATAAAAAATAACATATTAACCATTTATGAAATTATGAAAAGTAAGGAGCGTAGCCAATGGATTACTGTGTTTTGCCTTCTATATAAATCTTGCTTCTGGCTCGATTGATACATGCAATTGTTTGAATTATTAATAAATGAACACTGTCACATTGAATTTGCCATAACAACTTTCAAAGATATGATTCATCTATCGGTGCGTAACTGAGTTGTTCCGCCTATCCGTAATTGATCGAGATTACCACATGGGCGGAAAAAAACGTAATATCGATTCAGTTTTAACACAAACTTAATCGTAATATGTTTTTGGAAATTAATATTCAGTGCAATTCCTAATACAGATGAGATAATTTTGAAGGTTGTATTTAATAATATTTCGATTTCATCCACGTGTGCGAGAGTACACTAATTAATTGAAGCGTTTAAGTAATTAGAGCGCTGAAACTCGCGCGTTCGTTTCCAAATTCGTGATGGAGGATATGCCAAACATTGAATCTAGTATTATTTAAAATGAGCCAAATGAAATTGATTATAATACATAAATGCATGGTACTGATAATCGTGAAAAATGATAAACGTACGACGAGTAATTCTCGTGGTAGATCTCCGCCATTGTTAATTCCTCTATTCATCGTGATAAACTGGTCCACAGATGGTTTATCTTTCACACTCGGATTGTGTAATGACGTGTTGAGCATAATTATTGCGAAGCTAAGAACATAACAGGTATCAGTGTTTGTGAAAATATTAGGATTAAGTTGACAGTATCGTTGCGCAAAGCATTCCATCATCCGATCAATTTTTTGTGCTTCGCCAGGTAACCGAAAAGACCAAAGGAATTGTCTGAGTGCTTGAACAAGTATGAGATCCGTGAAGTCATGTAGTTCAACAAAGGCGCGCAATACACGCTCATTGAAATCATGTCGTTCGCCTAGATAATCGCCTATTGCCGTTTTATTAAGGCCTTCCCCTTTATAAAGAAATTGTGCAACATCCTCTGGTGTAGGTGCAAGCAAATTATGTTCAATCAAATACTCAATCCCTTTTTTTGGGTCCATGTTGAATTTTTTACGTCCAATTGACGTTTGCTTCGCTTTGTTCGACGGCTTTGAGTCGTCTGTAGCAAATCCACCGCCCTCCATTGCTTCCATCTCTGCCACAACTTCACCGAGCTCATCTTTCAATTGCTGGAACAATCACTTTAATGTCATTTTGCGTTCAAAACAATCAACAGATAAATGTTTTCCTCTCGATATTTTCGTCATATGCTCTCATATATATATATATATATAAATATATGATTAAAAAGATGAATGAAAAATAATATAATTAATAATTTTTTCACGCGATTTTCACAATTTTTATGAAATCCAAATATCGCAAACAGTTGTGGCATATTAAAGACATGTTCATAGGACAAATGGGAGGAAATCAAAGTTCTACATGATTAAAATAAGCGGAAGTGGTGCTTTCTGTTAGCGAGGCCATAGCGCTCATACGCACAAAACGATAAACACACACGCAGGCGCGCGCGCGCAATCATGTGGACGACACGATATCATATCCAGTATTATCTCCATAGTATCGTGACACATCGGTATGCGATTGGAATAATGAGAAAGCGTCTATTTGAAATTTTATTTTATGAAACAATTGGAATCTTCTTCAACCGGTTATGTATTGGAACAATGTGTAATATCTCAATGAAAATATATGGATGTCGTGATATAATCGAATAAATGATCGCAAAGATTAATCGACATAAACGTCCGTTCCAAATTGAAATGTTTCAGACCCATATGTTTTAAACAGCGATATAATAACAGGTCCATGATAGAAGAAATGAATATCGGAATTCCTATCATTCACTTTCAACATAGTTATATAAAGGCGGGAGTTCAAATTTTTTTTCGAATATAGCTATCAGCGGAATAAATTTTCTCTAACCCAGGATCTGTGAAGAAAAAGAGAAAAAAATAGGTAGTTTTTCTTCTCGTGTTAGAAATATGGAAAACTTCTATTTGAATTTTAGTTACATCTAACTATAACGCGATAATTAACACCGTGTCACCTATTACGTTGCACGTGAACCTGTTATGAATCACCATCCAAAAAATTACGTTCAGTAATTCAAATTTACGCATTCGCATTTTTTTATTTATTCATTTATTCATTTTGTTTTCTCAAAAATTGAGTCTTGCCTCCATTACAAAATTGAAGAAGAATAAATACTGATAACATGGTGGCATTTTTGACGTTGATTAATCAATTGGTATATTGACAAATTGACGAAGGTTTTATCTCTGTTGAAACGTCATTATCATAGACAGTAATGTTATTATATTATGGAAACAGATGATGAGTAAAATTCCAGTTATTCTCAAAGTGGTATTGGTGACGAAACGAGAGAGGTATGAACTTTTTGAGATTATTCATGGATGACACTATTTTATATGGTCATTTTGACGCTTCAAAGAAATTCCATATGAACATAAGCGATAAATTCTGACATAGGTGCTATCTGAATAGTGATAACTCACCATGAATGATGAAGTTAAATCCAAAGAGCTTTTTGCCAATTTATTCAGGGGATTTCTACTTTTTTTACTAGATCGTTGAAGGCTTTTAAACCAATTGGTCTTAATATAGGGCGGGACCGACTGTACTTGATGTTTATGTGAATCACATCGAATCAGATTCAATTCATCGGTAGAATAACCCGTGAAAATCATAATTAGGAATTCAATGCTGGTGATTATACAATAACAATAACACTCACGCCACCACCACCACCACCACCAACAACAACAACAACAACGGCAGATTCAGCATTGATCGATGAAAACGATTTGATTCGAGCATGTACCGCGGTTGACGTACACAAAATTCGGCGAACACAAACGTTTCCCATACATTTTCCGATGATTCAGATATATATGTGTTGTTTTAAATATTAATTATACAATTGAATGTGAGATTGGTTACAGAATTTTCAGAAATAGAATTGCGATGTAAGAAATTGCTCATTGTATATAAACTATTCACAGCCGTATATTTCAATACAATGGTAATCTATTATATCTGTATATTGTGAGTGAATCTGATCAATTTCGGGAGAAAACTGCTCTATCGAATGTTAATATGACAGCTGTTATTGTCTTTATTGCCCCTGCAATTGGCACTACACCTAACAAGTATTGCGATGTTGTTTTGTATATCGAATCTGGACGTCATTGTACGGAATTGTTGTCAGAAATTGATTGTAGCGCCGCCTGACATGCGTAACTAAGTTAATAGTAGTAATGTATTCGAATACACGAACCCCCAGACCGCATTCCAATTGTCAAACTGAATCAATGAGTGTGCTTAAGCCAAATCAACGCCGCTCAACGCATTTAACGTCACTTAACGTTAAGTGAGTCGAAACATATCCGATGTCATTAATTTTTATACTTTTTCGAAATGATATTATTGGCTCTATTCTATCAATGAATCTACAACACATGTATACTTCAAATAAAAAATAAGAGTTCATACAGAAGAACCATCGTACCTGAATTTCAAGCAGGAGTTCAGTCTTTTTCCGACGTATATCAATCAAAATTTTCTGCTGTTCAGGTGTCAGTTCTATGGAAAAACATAAATGCATAAATAAAAAGATTCTTATGATATATTCTGTAAGAATGTGAAAAAATGGTATGAGAATTCATATGATAGTTGAATGATTATAAATAATCACATTCGGGTGGCTTGTAGATCCAAGTGAACATCGAATATGGGCGATATTGACCGAAATGTTGCAAATGATGACTGACACCGAAAATTCGAAATTGAAAGCTCAATGAATTCCTCGAATGATTGAAATCGTAATTGAAATTACGTTGAACTATAGGAACTATTGTTGCGTATACTGTTACTGATATTGCGCGGGAGAAGTAGATATGATGGGACATTACTTCTGAATCATGAAATTGTGATGAATTATGTTTAATGAATACTTCAGATTACAATTCGAAATTGTATGTCGATCATGCTTTCGTGCACGAGATGCGGAAAAGTTTTCGTTATATATTTTTTTTTACTGGTAAACAGATGGTACTTTATGATCATTTATTGGTTATATATTTTCTCAAGGAGTATTCATCGATATTTCAGCAGATTTGGTCGTCATGGCACCAGTGTTATGATGACATGAGTGAAGACTATTTCAAAAATTCATGATGGCCGAAATGAGTAGGCTGTCTCACATGGTGCATATTATGAGTATTTGTTTCTATTTTATTATCAATCTATAGTTTCACCAACAAATTGGATTTGCTCTTGCGCAAGTGCAAATCCTGCTGATGAGATTTCGTCGAAAATGAGAGAGTTTAACTATCACCATGTCATAAAATGTGATGTTGATGAGGTGAAAGACCCGGCCTCATCGACGTACATCCGTTTGTGGTCATGTGTATCAAAACGTCAAGGATCAAGGCTGATGTAACCAGATTATAAGCGAAATTTGAGATAATAAAATTAAAAGCACGGTATGATCTTAATTAATCGGGTCAAGGTGAGAAATGTAAACATATAATGACAATGTCATTTGTTAAACATCATATCCTGAGGTGTGGGGGCTGACTAGTCTAGGGGTAGTTTATCTCAATCCTTTGCTCTCAACGCGTCTCAATTATTTTTTTTTTCTCCCCGAAATAGAATAATATTAATGAAATGTTGATAACGACATTCGAATGTATGCATGCACGTATGCTGTTTAATATCAAAAATTTCAGTTCTCCATAAAAAGAAATATGTAAGGACAAGTCATATATAGAATAGCTAGTAATGAAGAGATTGCTAGGGATTATTATTCGATGGATCACATACCTCATTTTGTGGAGCGGATTTCTACTTTTTTCAAATAACTTTATTTCATTACATCATATATGTTACCTCCTCTGGATTCACTTTTCATTGTATTTGCGTATTTTTTATCATTCAACTTATCAACTATCATTATTATGGTATTGATGATTGAAATAACAATGATGAACTTTTCCAATATTGTATCGAATTGACTTTTTGAGATGGGCTCATTCGTCATTTCCTTCAAATTGAAGGCCACTCGTGCGGTGAAATATGAAGCGGGAACCTATTTCTGATATACAAATTTCTGAATAGTTCCACGTTTCACCTATCAAATACTATGCAAAGAGGAGAGTGTCGCACTATAACTCGTGGAACCTGATGTCTTTAAGTGTTGCGTTATTGTTTGATTTGAGTTTTAGTTTTACATAAAAATTATGCCTCTCCAAATGCAACCGCAAAAGTGTAATTATTCACATAAAAACCATGATGATTGATATGGACCACATATATAAGCTAAATTAAATGTTTATGATTCGTTATATTTAACTAATCAATGTTCATGTTCTCTCACTTTAATCTATTCAACAAAAAGATACATTATATACATACATTGAATCATCCGACCCTTAACCAACCAGGTATTTTTGATTTCTTAAGCATAGTACGTTATATGTTGTGTCAGGAAATGAAACTCGAATTGCAGACAAAAAAGTTGAAAACACATCAATCAGTAATATAGTAATCAAAAAAGTGGAAAGAAGTCGTCTATTACATGACGGCCCTGCCATTGAATTTGAGACAGGATCAATTCATTATATACTTTATCTTGACAAATCTCAATTTACCTGCCGTGCCGAATTGATCAACCTGTAGTGGGCCAGAGTTAACTCCAGGACTAGTCAGGGCATCTAAGTCTTGCCACATATCTGTAAAAACCCACTTTTCAACACAACACGCGTACTTCACATCACCTTATCCAAATGTCGCCATTTTCATTGTGTATTATGTGGATGTACACATATACAAATGTTCCTACATATATACACAGCCTGTCAATTTTATTGGCCATGTATATATGTGTAACGACAGAATAGTATCTCAGCCGCGTCTCATCTGCGCCATCTTGTGGTTTCATTCTTGAAATGATTGGAGTGTACGCAGCAAATGCTAGTGCGTATCCATTATATACCTTTGGTTAATTAATTGAGTTCGAAAACATTTTTCAAACTCGATGGAATGATAATAATTGGACTCATTCCAAGAATTATATTGCCGAGGTGAGAAATAAATTGAGCTCCTCACGCATACAATGTCCTACTGAATCTGTATAATAACATTACTCGTAAAATTTTGCACCACGTTTCGAGAGGAACCGCTTAAACATGTAGTTCTGAAAAATGCAATAATGAAATTTGAATTTCGTACCACAGTGTTTAGAGTAGAAGACAGCTGTTGTTTAGAGAGAGTTCCTTGTCAAAGTCTTCGGCAATGGCCGATAGGCAGCAGGTCAATGGTTGAGATCGACGCGCAACAACGGGACAAGGCGTAGAAAACATAAGATAAAATTTCTTTCATTGTTGGAGTAAATTATATTTTCATACCTTATTGATATTGGCTACAGCTACCCATATCGTATTAAGAACAAAAAATTCACCGAGGAACAAAGATATATTACTGGTATACTAATAGAAATAAACCCTCGCGGATCCAAAATGAGCAGTTAAAAAAATCGTGCAGGAAGCATCTATGACAATAGTTGTATCGTATATATAAATACTGCAGTATGATCTTATGGGCAAGTATGTTCCCTGGAGATATTTCTACCATCAGGATGACGTATTGATATGTGTATCAGTTGTTTCAGAGAAAGAATTACCGCAGGTGCATCCTTTCACTGCATGTAAACATGAATTAGATTATATATATCATTGGAATTTTTTATAGCATATATTAGTCAGTCTTCAGCCCAACTGCATCGAGGCCGCTTTGTATATATTTGTCACTTGTGCGCTGCAAGCCATGTGTTGGTTCTTCTTCACTTTATACTCTCCAACTTTTCTACTTCATGAAAGCGCATGACTGGGTCCTCCCCACTTCCACTCTTCATATCTTCTTCCAGGACTTTGCAAAAGGTAAACTGAAGTGCTGAAAGGAACAATAGAGAAGCATATTCAATTTATAAACATACCAATGTGCAGTATGCAAAACTATACTCAAAAGACACAGTTGAAAAGAGTACTGAATGATCGGTCACCATGCAGACAGTGATGTGAGACAGCATTGCGTCCATTATTTTTGTTTGGGATTTCTGGTATTATTATTTTCGTGAAATTTAGCTGATGACTAGTAAAAATCAATTATAGACGAGTGAAATACGAAATGCGGGGTTTGAGATGCCACTTATTTAGTTCATATATTATTCTAAAAACAGTATGAAAATCGAGACTTTCTGATCACAACGAAAACACTATAGAATTAAAATTATATCCATTAGATATCCTACCGTACTACATATTGCATCTAACATTTCTCCCAGTTCACAATATTTCGTCTTCGTGTATATTATATTCTACAATAGACGTAAATACATATGCATTACTATATGCAAGTACATGTATAGTATTAATAAATACTGAAGAAGTATTTTATCAAAAGCGCAGAATGGGAGAGCAGGAAGTAGCAATAGTTCTCTCTGAAATACAGGACAATACAAGTGATTATGGCGTTTCGGGCGCTTCCCAAGAACCGGCATTGAGATCATTGCGTTTTTACTTTCTCCTAGCGGAGAAAATGAGGATCGCGAGTAATTTCACGCCGTATAGATGATACATCCACCATGAGACTCCGAATGGATTGAATAAAGTAAATAACTTCCCATTGGGAAGTTAAAAATAACGTATGCAAATAAAAAAAAATTATTATAGGGACTGTAGAACATCGGGTATGAAAATTGAATTTGGATAGGCATATTAGTCCATTTAGATTATCTATTTCAGAGCAATTTATGCCAAGTTGTTTCTCACCAGTAATCATCATATTCATTTTGTTAGAAATGGGAAGGTTATCAACTCTTCAGCCCGTGCATACTTTTTAATATTTTTCTCCCACCGCAGCGACATTCTATCGGCTGATGAATAGTGTCGTGTGATGAAACAATTCATAGCGCGCGTATCGGAGGGTCAATACTACAACAATTGTATTTAAGTTCACCGATCAGAAACATAAAGTAATGAGAAATCCAGTAAGAAATCAATTCAGTCCAGATTCACATATGGATAACAGTCGGAAAAACGATTTTTCCAAATACAATTGTTAGAAAGTTGACAATGACTTGACAATGAATTGACAACAATCAACAGTATAACAATGCTGTTATGCTTGTAAATTTGCGCATGAAATATAAATGAGTATTCTGATATAAATGTTACACCCTCAACCTGACGAGGGTTTCCACAGTTTCCAAATACGAAAATGGTATTTGATAAACAGGTATTTCGATTCTAGATTTCCTATATGTTACTCATTCGGATAGCAAACAATTCCGCATTCGGTTATTGGAAGAAATTTTAGTAGAAGGTACGTTTAAGTATATATCAGTTTCAATGACGTTCATTTAATTCTACTGCTGCACCTGTAGTTATACATATCGTAATGAATGCAATAATTTTTGACAGTATGTTTGCATACGTGAACAGAAATGAAGAGAAAAGAAACGTATACAGGCACAGTCAGCGCATACGACGAAAAAAGTGAAAACATACGTTGTATACTCGATTGATTCCTCAAAACGTTCGAATATACACATATTTCAGCTATCGTATAAGTGAAATTCAGCCATCGGTGGGATATTATTCGAGTTCCAATATTACTGTTCGGAACTTTTCCACTTCTTTAACGAGTTTCGTGTACAATCGTGGTACTTCGTGAAAGTCCGTACAATATTTACCGCTCAGAAGCATGGTATGCATCGATGTATCCAGACGTACCTTGATGTTCTTCGGCATACGATATTCTTACAGCTTTAGCAGTTTAGCTGTCAGTGTTTGCCTCTCTGGCACTTTCAAGTGACTACTACTATATCGTGATTAGACCAGTCGATGATTCGGCCGCACGGTGGCCCATACTGTCTCATAGTTTTCGCAGCATTTTTGCATTACCATTGACTGCAGTAGATATATATTTTAACACGTTTACGTCAATATTCATTATGATTTTTGCAGAATAATTCGACTCGACACTCGGTTAAAAAGTAAGTGTGTCTTTTGTGCAGTATTGGTATAATTCAACTGATGGATTCCTATACTTTCGATATAACATCGCGCTTGCGAAAGTCATAGTTTTTTTTTTATTCTACGCGGTGGTGTGTTGGTGAAATATATATAAATAATTGCATACATAACAGTACAAGAGTTTCTCAACTTTCATTTTTTCATCATCATTATCACGGTAAGATCTTTCTGAAATATTGGATACTAAGATGAAATGTGCAGTGAGTTTGATTGCGCTATAGAGATATAATGAAGTATCGATGGATAGTTTGCTTTGACGAAATGATAATTTACATGAGTGGACAATGCGGAGAACTAATTGTTTTATAGTCAATACAACTACAGATCTGAAAACTGAATCAAATTTTAGAGCAGGTGTCCTTTTCCATTATCGCCATTGTCATCATCTTCAGATTGGTGAGATGACACACAAATTAGCATTCCAACTGACGACTTTCGTCATCGTCGCTGTGGTTCTGTCGACTGCTGTCAATGGTCATGTGGCCCTTACTTTTCCCCGCGCGCGAAAGTATGACCTGGACTTCTTGGATAGCGCGAGAACACCTGGACCTTGTGGAATGCCGCGAGGTTTGTATAAGTTTCGTGTTGTATTTATATTGTCGGTTGGCGTAACGATTTCCTTATATACGTTTATTGAACGGTTTTCGAAAGTTTGAATAAATCGGAATTCTAGATAAATAATGTTATCATTTTTTCATCACCTACAAATACTTCAAATCATATCACCAATACGAAAATTTGGCAGTTTCTTTGCATATTTAAAGTTTATCATGGAAAAAACAGCATTCTGTTCTGTATACAAGGTTCATAGCTGTTTTGTATCTGACTATTTTTATTTCTCCCTTTTACCCTGTGCGCATGCATTTCATGTGCAGAACAAGGAAGTGTCATTTTTGTCCCCCTGTACGGAGCGGAATTATGATACTTTCCGCGCAGATATGATGAAACTATATATCACGAGAGTGGTGAAGAAATTCACATTGACTAATTTCATTGATGTTACCTTCGAATATATCTCAATATTTAGATAGTAATTTTTCATGCGTATGAATAATAAGTTTAGGAATGTATAAAAAGTGGAGAAGTATTCAACAATGAACGAATTGCCGTCACCATAAGCCGACTTCTAATCATATAATCCTCGTTCCAAATCACTGAATTAACTGAGTGGGGCGGTATTGACAATTTTGATTCCAGATTTCCAGTTTGGATGGAAGTGTCATGTCTAAAATTTCTTTTCTTCTTCACCCGAAAATAAGACAATGTACAGTGTAGACTAACCAACCGCCATATAATTTCACTCATGTGTTCAGTTTCGATTATACGCCTCTACAATTATATCACTCGATTTGCATGATTATCGTTAAACTTTTCAATATACTATAGTGGAAATGGCTTCATTGAATATGAAAAGAAGGTATAAGGAATGCTTCATCTCGTGGTCTAACGTGAGAGTCCACTTTCACCGTCGTTGCATGTGTGAGCTTGTATACACCACCGACTAGGAAGTGTGTTCCATTCTTCGAGGCTCTAGAGTCCGCATCTTAGCATTTTCATTCAACGTCCTTCGCATGTGTGTTGGAGAGAATGTGGTTAGAATACACTTCGTCATTATACTTCGTTTATATCTCACCCACTTGATTATTGTTAGATTATGCAAGGATAATCTCTGAAAATGATTAAACTCAACCTAGTAGGGAAGAAATCCCCCACCCTCCGTTGTTGGCAGGACGATTCATCATTATGATATTGACACTAGATTGATGAATTCTAGAAATACAATTGGGCAACAGTGATCGAGAAAAAAATGAAGCTATAGTACCGTGCATACTTCATTTTTTTTGTCAGAAAAATAAAAATATTGTACTTTGGTTCAATATGAATGTCTTTCTGGTAATTTACTTGCAATTACATGTTTTACCTTGGACAATTGAAAAACATCTTTGTTGACAACAATTTTTAGGAGATGTGAGAACTCAACTCTTGGCTGGGAGTAAATTCAACATCACTTGGCATTTGGCATACCCACACAACGTAAGTTTATTCAACACTACACATAAATGCATAATATAACACAAGCGTATGAATTACAATATATAACAGCTGGAAATATCAGTAGAGAGAGGAGTTGACGTTGTATTGACGTGTGAACATAAATATTCACAGGGATTTCGCTAGTCCAAAGTCGGGATGTTAGATGAACAGAAAATAATAAATTAGAAGGGGGCTGTGGAGAGTCGCGTGAAGCAAAACTAGGTGGCCCACACGCGTTTTCTTCTCAAGGCGACTGCATTCTCTGATTATTCATCACAAACAGGCCATTCAGATGTAGCTATACCGATATGATTGTCGTTATTTATATGTACATCTCAATGTTTTGATAACTAACTCTTAGATGCATTTGAATATGGTGGACTTATTCAATTTTGACAAAATTTCATATATTTCCGATGATTGCAACAACATTGATTAGTTGTTAACACAAAAAGGTGGATTTGTTAATAAATCACTGGGTATATATCAGTGGAATGCATGTAGGTTGGTGCATTGAGGTGCTACGCCCACCTCACCGCGTCAGAGATGAATGTTTGGTATGGGAATATCTTGTGGTGGAATATCGTCAACGATGGAATGGATTACAGATGGCATATTGTGCAACGATCATTTCTATGAGAGGGAAGCACAACATGAAATAACTTCTATAACAAAAATTTTATCAATTATGAGGATGTGAAGTTTTGATGACAAAAGTGACGTCTTACACTTAGGAAGATAACTCAAAAAGATATTCATTTTTTTTTATGAAAGATTCCTTCCATGCCTCTGAACATCTTATTTCAGAATTTATCATTTGTCGGTCGTTAACAACCTATATTTTCAGACTTACACCTACACATACATACACGCATATATGTGTGATGTGGAATTAACGCGTCATATCCACGTTATATCATTGGATTTTGGCACAGAAAAGATACGAATGTTATTGAAGAATTGTGCGTCTGTGTGACGGTATCGAGAATGGGATAATTGGCATGCGAGTACACGAATTGTAAAATGTCTTTTGAATGACAATGCATTCACCACCCAAATTTATGTGTACTTGATACTCAATTGTGAGACAGCCGTTATGACCTAGAATAAAAATGACGTAGTAAAATATCAACTCGCTTGATTCTTGAACGGGAAGTTTCTTCAATCGCTCCCCAATCCAGATATAGAATTAGGAGAACATTTCACCAAAATTCGAACCACCAGTAAATTAATGGTGTTTATCAGCATCAAATGGATTAACTGTCGGATTACCCCATGAAATAAAAGTTTTGGGGTCAATAAATTTCTCTACGGAACGTGTATATTGTTACCCTTGTTGATGAATAAGATCGTGCAGTGGGTTCATCGAACTGATACTTGAATTCAAAAAAGTTCGTATTTTTCAGGTCAATGCAAATGAATTCCATTATGATATTCCAATTACATTTGGAGTTATATATCCTCCAATTTATGGTTGTCAATATTGACCTCCTTTTTTCATGAAATACAATATAAAAATTCAGATATGTTGTAGACAGATCACTGTTATGAAATTGAATATGTCTCAATATAGGGAGGCTACAAATTGCAAATTTTGGATGCTCTCGACCGACCCCTTGTAGATCTTACACCGGTGACGCAGCAAAGCGAGTTTGTGCAGGGGGATGCGACGTAAGTTGCGAAATCATTATCAAATATTCACGAGAAGAGGTGGAAATTCAATGGGACCTGCTTATGATTCTAGAGCTCAGAACTATCCAGTAGAATTGCCGCAGAATTTCACTTGTACAAATTGCACAGTGAGGTTGCTCCGCGAGGCTGAAGAATGGGGATCGAACTACAGGTTCTGGTCTTGTGCCGATATCGATGTGAGTACAAACATGACGACGAGCTAGTTCATGACTTTCCGTAAACGTAATAATGAATCCGAGTATAGATTGGATAGGAGTTATAACAACAACATGTTATGATAATGATATAACTATTTTTATACACTAGATTCTCGACAGGAAATTGTATAGAGAAGATTGCAGTGGACATGGGAGATACTTGCTCGGAAGATGTAGATGTGATCGACTATATCGTGGACTGCGATGCGAACTCAAAGACGAATGTTTTGATGATTCAGATTGTGGAAATCAAGGTGTTTGCGTGGATAATGCTGATATGACGAGTTCCGCCAAATATTGTTATTGCAATATGGGATGGTATGGGTCAGGTTGCACAAAGAGTGAGTTTTTTTTTATTATTCTTTTTTTTTTCGTTGTGTCAGACTTATGGATTGGTGCAGATATGAGCACACATTAGGATGCCGTAGATATTTATGAAAGCACAAAGAATTTTCCATCATTTTTTATATTTTTTCCGAATCTTGCACCACGCGAGTGGTATGTTATATAATTGTTTCAACTAATTTTTGCTCGATGTGGGTGGTTCATCTCTTTACATATTTCGTTATTGATCTGAGTACCTTCAATTTCATTGTCTCAACTTTTTCTACTTGTCGAGATAAAAAACATTAATTTGACTTACCTGCCGCTTTACGAATGAACTTTCCGTAAATTCGTTCCAATCTCTTTTGAACTTCGTATTCACATTTGTATTATGCCCATGAATTCTTGAAGGATATTAATTATTTGAGGACAGAATTCAATGTGGGCGAGAAATAATGAAATCATTTGAAGTTGTGCATTAATTTGATCTATGAGAAAATGGTTTTCAATGAATTGCACGATCTGAGTCAGTTCTCACAACAGCATCACCTGAAATATCGACTATATTACTATAAATGTCCGCAGAATCGATCGCTAAGTCATCCGAAATTGATCTTGATGGTTATACAAAGAAGCGTCTCTCCGAAGATTTTATTTTTTACTGGAAAATAATCAAGGATACAAGTGAATTAGAAGGCGTGATGGTGGTGAATACGACTTCGTGGGTTGCGATCGGCTGGCGTCCCACTAATTTGACCCCAAACTGCCGTGCTTTCCCCGAAATCCTCGATAAATCGATACCGGATCTGTTGCCTCATCCCGAACAGACATCAAACTCGACTCGGACGGAAATTTCATCGAGACAAGCTGCGGAGCAAATTAAAATTGAACCACAATTCGAAGTGAAACCTGAGAAACTTATGCATATCTCCAGTGAATCAATTGTAGGACAATCCAAGTCGTCAGCTCAAAGACGTTCTGCCAAACAAATTCAGACGGAAATTTCCGTCACTCCAAGAATCGATGGCGATGCTACTGTTCAAACGAGCGTTACGTATAAAATTAGCACAAAACACGGTACCCCTCTTATTATTATATTCATCTATTCGATATCGTACATATCTGTGTATTAATGAATTTTCATTCGCCGTAAGGTCGCAAGCGGAGATCTCCTGAGACATCAACGACACAGCCAATCGGTATGTTACTCAATAATCACATAATTATTCCATCTATTTCGACGTTTCCTTCATTCAATTTGTTCGATTGACAGTCACTCGAAAACTGTTGAATTCCATTATTTCTAATGGTGATAACATTGGCCGACGATAAATATCAATGTGCAATTTTTATGGAAGTTACGAATAACTTACATGCAACTTACGTTCTTCTATTCAGTCATATGCAACATGTCGTTGTGCAATACTAAAAGGAGCTTCATTTTCAATTGCGATAACATTGAATATACATATATGATATATCGTGTAAAAAGACTATTCAATGCTCTCAAAACGTCTTCCATAATGGATAACATTGAATTTTTATTGTCGTAATTATATATATTGATTCAGACATATCAGAAATAACATTACACTCGAATACTTTTATGAAGTATGAATAACAAAGTGGTAATTCACCGTTTCTAAATTTCAAAATTTATATATATATATATGTATGTGTGTGCGTGAAGATTACTAATCTGGTATAACTTTAAGTCAATGGATTATGTGACTATTACATATTAATTATGGCACGAGTAACGAATGTTGATGTTTTCTAAACCCCAAACTAATATGACGCTGATCAACGGTTCTCAACAGACAGTTATCATGGTATTTCGGTCTCTTTGGTGTGTCCATATAGTAGAAAGGAATATTATTCGAAACCAACATTAATAATGTATTCATAGACTGTGTTGTTTGAAATAGTTTAGAGTATTATGTATTGAAGGAAAACGGCATTAGATTTTTTACGGACATGAATAAATTTCCAATCAAATTTTCATATGTTCTACTCAATGTAATTTCATGAACATTTGTGGAATTGCCCAAAATGTAGTAATTGTAATCTAAAATGTCCAGTTTTTTAATTTTTTTCGGTTGGAAAATGGTTGTTCATGTTGGTAACAAAATCTAGTGTCGTTTCCCCTAAACTGACACTGTTTTGGTTTAGTTTTGAAGTCGCACCTACTATGAATTCCCAATCAACACTCACAATAATGAGAAAACTTTTCATAGTTAAAGACCCACAAACACTAGAAAATGATACAGTAATAAGAGTTGTCAAGGTAGCATTCACGAATTGAGAAAAACAAAAGTTCTTTGAAGTATTTCGCATTGGATGGTCATAATTCATAATGGAAAACTGAAAGTAATAATATGTGGATCGATCTGGGAAGTGACGATTCTTGGGGTTTTGGTTGGGAACTCTGAATATATATTTGTGAAAAATAGTCGATGCATCGATTTAGGCGTATGGTATTGGTAAAATAGCTGCGTGCCTATTGTTGCTTTCATGCACAGGAAACCCCACCAGCAGTGTGCCAAATGCAACTTTTGAGCTTGTACCGAAATCAAAACTCACGTCACAACCGAAACTTGGAATCAGTTCCAACTATACGATTGCATCAGTTTCCAATTCCCATCCAATATTCCTACCTGAATCCACTTCCCAATCAATGCTTGAAATTGCATCACATTCACCAGAATGGAAATTTGGGGTTCAACAGGCTTTTGGGCCAAAGCCAGAATCTGAATTCTCCAGCGTCGAGTCACCTCACAAGTTAACACCTCTCCTTGAATCAAAACCTGAGCTTACATCTGTGACATATTTTGATATACCGTTATCTGAATCAAAGTTGCAATCTGTCATGGGGTTTGAAACAAACTTTCACACTAAACCTCCTTTGGTATCGAAATCTGAACCTGAACAACTGATTGAGTCCAAGCCCAAAGTTGCACCCACATTATTCGACTCTTTTCCCAACCGCATATCAACGCCTGAGTCAAGCCCTACGTTGCAAAATATGGATAAAGAATATAGCACCAAAGCAGGGGCCACTAAAGGTAATAATTTAATGAAGTACACTAATAAAATCATAGTGATTTTGATTTTGACTAGGCAATATAGCATCCGTAACATTAATAACAGTTTCTATATGTACACTATAAATATTGAATGTGGTTATGTAGATATTTATTGTATAACGGTTATGGGGTTTCAAATGTATGTGCAATTGGAATTTCGTTATGCTTTCACTTCTAATCAATGATTAATTTACATGAAAACAAAAAAACACGAAAAAAACACACGAACAAACAAACCGAAGCAGCTCCACTGCGGCCTGAAGTCCATAGATATGTGCCCAAACATGATTTCAATCCAATGGATTGCACGGACATGATCATAGGCATGGCAAAACACAATACCCACAGAATAGGCGATTATTACACACGTGATCGTTCAACTCCACAATTAGACGTTTTTTGGGGTGGAAAGGATAGTTTAACTGCTGCCACAGGATTTGAAAAAGACGGTGTTACTACTATTATGTTTCGTAAACCGCTTGGAGCGAATGAACCTACTGATTACAATATTATTGACACTGATATGCAAGTAATTTGGGCAAAAGGTCAAGAACCTGGTTCATATAATCATCAACCTCCTAGTGGACTCGAAAAGAAAATGGCGAGCGTTCGGAATTTTTACAAACCAGATGAACTGAAGTATCACGGTCATAGATCGCAGAGAGGCGTCGCCATTCTCAACTTCTATAGTATATATGTTTCCTATTATTATAACACTCCATACATAAATATATTTTCTTTGATTATGAAATATTTTTAGATGAGAAGAAACGGGAAAAATCGGATGGGGACGCTTCACTGGTTGACAAACACTGTGGAGGTGAATGGAAATATCCACGAAGTTGCTCAATTGAAGATGCTTCTTGCGAATATCATATTCGATGGATATACAAATCGAAAAATGTAAGCATTGTACTATATACGAGGCATTATCTCTCAGCATAAATGATCCATACTGATTTGCCTCTTTTTGTTTCCATCATCATTATACCATTTTGTCATCATCACCTGCAAACTGTTACCATTAACTTGAAATCAGCCTCAGATGTTATTGAAATAATCGGTGGTAAATTCTTATTATCAGTCTTATTGTTTATGTATAGGATCAAATGAGCTTCACAATTATGACGAAAAATTCGGACATGTGGACTGGTGTGGGATTTTCAGACAATGGAAAAATGACGCAAACTGATGCTGTGTTAGGATGGGTAGACAACACCAATGGTCGACCTTTTGTAATGGATACTTGGATAAGTGGATATAATGCGCCACTTCTTGACCCATCGCAAGATATTTACAATACGAGTGGTAAAATCGAGAATGGCATGACATTTTTGACATTCTCAAGAAAAAGGGAAGCCAAAGATATAAAAGATCTATCTTTCGCTGATGATCATTGTCTATACATGATATTTCCCGTAAAAGGAGGAATATTCAACTCAGTAAACAAAAAAATACGAAAGCATGCTGGAATTCCAATTGTCTCACCTGATAAAATTTGTATAAAGTCTTGTGGATTTGAACTAGAAGAAGGCGAAGAAATATCTATGAGTGCATCCACAAAATTTTATATCGACATTCAAGTCAAATTAGTTAATCTCGGGGATGGTTTCATTGCACCGCCACTTGGTTCTCATGAGTTTGATATTATTTCAAGCAGAATTTCTGAAAATTTTGGACCAATACTCCGCAATGTGCCTGGCTATCATGCGATAACGCTCAACGAACTTCGAGGGTTAGTAAGATTTTTATAATTTACACATTATCTTGGTGGAATGGATTGCCAAATTTTGACTCTTAATTTATTTGTTATTAATCAATTTCTTGAAGCAAAAGCGAGAGTGGAGTTTTTGCGAATATGAACCTCGTGGTGGATAAAATTGAAACTGATGAAAAGACATTGGAAATCCGAGATGCACTCGCACTAATAGAAGACGCATTGAGACAAACGCTTGTCACCGGCAAAGTTGGATCACTCACGGTGGACCCGCAACATTTAGTCATCATCCCAATGCATAGTACGTTTTGCAAACAATTTCTGAAAATTTTTCCATTCAGTATTTATATGAATACATTGGCTTGGATTTTGTAGTGAATGAGATGATCAACAGCATCAATGATGAAGATGAGGATTTTGGTTCAAATATTATTCAACTCAGTGGAGTTAAACTTTATGTCATCACTGGGTGTTTTGTTGCATTGATAGCATTAGCTCTACTGCAAGTGAGCTGTACACTCTTCAAGGCAACCAAGAAGTCAATTAAAAAGGTAGTTGCATTTCTAAGAGTTGATATTGATACGAAATCAAATAACTTCCCTGAAGTAGTAAGAGAAAGAATTCAATTTTGGTACCACATCAATTGTGGCGCTCCGAGATGGATAGAGTTCATATTCTATCCCAAATTTTGATTTTTATCCTCTCATTCAATATTATAGATATCCATTCTTACCATATTAATATGAACCTCTGCATATTCATGTTAGATTGTTTTTTAAATGGTTAAATTTGGTGTTGTTTTCTCCATTAATGTCCCATCATACAACTTCATTTCTCATTGCTTTGCTTGTGTTGCATGACCTGTGCTCTTCCTGACTGTCAATGGTGTATAGCGAGTGTATTCACTGCCTTTGGTCACTTCATCCGCCTCAATCAATCCAATTCATGGTACATCAGTCTCACGACTTTATGCACAAAAAGTTGATAATGGTGATGATGATGATCATCATCATCATCGTCATCATTATTATAATGGCGATCACAGTGAAAATCACCATCATAATGAAAAAAATCATAAACAACACATGTCAACGAACATACACTGAAATATTCCTCATTGGTAGCATCTATATACATTAAATCTTTTTTTTTTTCAAACTGCGTAACCAAAATATTGTATAACTAAATCTCGAGTACAAAATATCAAACTGTTCGAGTTTTATGATTATTCGATTACTTTTCGTTGCTTTTTAGCATGAAATGTTTTTATTATAAAATTCATAACAACAGTATCCGTAATATCCGAATGAACAACGCAAAATAATTCGCAGCAAGAACGTTTGATTGCAAACAATGGGTGGAAAGATTATTCCACTGGTGCCAAAACTAATTTTGGTTTCGAGGGCTTCGAAACTGAGGAGAAGGCTTCACCACCACCTGTTCCGAGTTTAGCGAGATTCCAGGACTCACCAGATGCTATACTATCCCGAAGAGGTGAAATAGTGAATCCAACCGAAAAACATAGATTGACCAATCAACAAATTCCGTCTGTTCCTGCAAGGGCAACATATAGTTTACCACGCGCGCCAGGTCCTCGACAACAATCACCACCACCGCAACTCGACTATTACACTCAAGATCGCAGAAACAATCGTACTCGGGGTCATACCAATAGTAATTCTCAAGTGTCTGCACAGCAGCCAGATTTCTATTTCATGCCCAGTCAACGTAAGTACAGCGGAGAAGTTGTTCGCGTTTACGTAGATTATGGAAATCAAAAAGCTAAGTAACCTCAATAACTTCCACGATAGAATTATAACTGATTGAATTATTTATTTTCCAATAGTCCATTAGTTTCACTCTGATTACTGAAAAAAAAATAGCTTTTAACATATAATTTTGTATATAATTTCATCATGTTCGAATTGGTTTGTATATAATATTGATGTGACTTGCGTAATTTGTACATAGTTTTGATCAAAACACAACATTATAATTTTCATAATTAGCGGTGAAAAAACTCTGTCTTTTTTTTGTCATGTAATAAGTTGGTTCTCATTCACCATTGAAATATGATATTTACAAACAGAGCTATTAATCATTTGCATCAAAGTAGATCGGAATCCGTTCGACTCTTGTTTTTAGTTTCGTACGAAGAATCTCCTATACCAAATTTGTGCCAATTCATGTTCTCGACCAAAGAGACATACTTATTAATATTTATCGAGAAAAAGGGAACAAAAAATGCGAGTTATAATCTTCTAACACTTGTGTTATTCTCAATGTTTGAGACGTGTTACCTCTACTTCTACATTCCAAACAGTGTTTGTTAAATCTATTAGCATAATTCAAGCGGTATCCATAACGTTTAAGACTTAGGCTAATAGAAATATCACGTTTGACAATGATGAAGTGGAGACCGAATAGGAAACAAAGATAGTGGTCAATTAAGTATTTTGTAATTAATTAAAGTGATGCAACACACTCATATTGGTTTAATAAAATATTTGTTCATCATTCTATTATTGCATTGTTAAATGACAACTTTTCAATCGATCATCCATACTCAACATTTTTCAACGAATCCTTTAATCCAAAAATATTTCAGTATAATAATACAGTATGTTATTAGTGTTGGATGAATTGAATCTTAACAATAATGCACATTCGTGGGTGTTATTCAACTGTGGTCATATTTATTCATGTCCAATTACCCAATCTGATTGATTCCTTTGAAAACGCGGACATATTTGTTAATGAACTGTAAGTGGTGATTTTCCAACCCGGATTTTATCAGACGAGTGTTACATCTATTGTCCACTCGTGAAGATGTGGAAAAAACGGATACATAAGCAACGATTCTCGGAAGAATGTGCGTCAGTTTTGATGAATATGTATAATGGCTTCGAGATGCTTCCGATGAGCCATTACTTCTTACGCTTTTCGATTGAGCATAATATTTTTTTTTCTAGTCATTCATTGCGGTGTGGGCAATGCAATTAAAAACTGATTATAGAATTATCATAACAACGTTTCAGAAACATACTTTCGGTGATGATTGTTATCTAAATAACTATTTTAGCCTTATACATGTAGCTGAGAATGTTTCAGCTTTCATTCTGGTTGAACAAATGTCATATTACTTTTGTGATATCTTATCTCTATAAGATTGTACAGACGATGGGGAGTATTTGAAGATTCCATCTCTATCAATTGGCGTGACATTATTTTACCATTCCATTATCCAATTATGGATTCTCTTATACGAAACAATAATACAGAAATTTTGATGAAGGATAGCAGCTTTTCATATCTACCCTACCGGTTTATTCTTATGTTAATCAATTTCTTTATATTCAACGTCAATATCTCCAAATTTTACAATCTGATTTCGACGTTGTTAATATTTTATGCGATGTTATTCGATGATTTCATTTTTTATTTTCTCTGTCTCACATCGGAGTCCTTATTTGGTGTTGGCTTGCTGCGTGAATAGAAAAATAACAGTCAGTAATTTTATCTCGTCCAAAGGACGCATGTTATTAACATATGAATGGACACTGATCGATCAACAATTGTATAATGGCTGAATCTGGGTCTGTGATATGAACTAATGTATTTGACACACTATCTCAAGAGAGAAATAGGAAAAATTGAGGGGGGGGGGGGGGGGGGGTCGTTAGATTAAAAGGTAATAATTGACCGAGGAAACGAACATAATATTAAAATGTTTGTAAGAATTACTTGAAAGCGTAACAGAAAAAAAAAGTATAAAGAATGATCTGTCTTTTTCTAATTGATAAATAGTCCTAACTGTCACAATAGGCACAAAAAATTGATCGTCATGTCGGGTGATCAAATGCGGTTGTGGAATTCGTATATCATAATCAATATTTGAAAACTTACGTGTCGGGACTCTGATCGGTGTCTGATTCTTCGAGCTCAGCTTTATTACGTTTCTTCTCATAGACGAGAATAATAGTACACAGCACGATAACTTCAGCACAAATTCCAAGGAACGGCCAAAGAGCTGCAAGTTTATCTTTAACCCGAAGTTCTGAAGTCGCGTTGGCAATATACTTGGGATTATCGGTCCAATCGTAGGCGACACTGCATGAAACAATTCCACGATCGTTAATTTCAATATCATCGACATTGAGAACTGCATGGTTGATTCCATGAATATTATCCTTTGTTAATTTGACCCGATCCTTGCTAGCTGTATATATTGTCCTGCCGAATTCCCATTTTATTTTGATTCCGGGAAAATGATTCCCCTCGCAGACTAGATTGAGTTTTTCACCTTCTACCACACTCATCGATCCAGGCAACGTTGCAGTTGGTATTGCTAAAATGAACAAAGAAGATAACTGAAAAACTGTAATTTTATATGGCCAGGGATATGCATTACTCACGGACAATACGGAAGTAAGTTGTGATGTTTCCATTGGATGTGGTATTGCATGTATAATTCCCGTGTAGATCATTAGATGCTTTCAAAATTGAGAGAGTTCCAGTAGCACTGTTATATTTTACAGCATTTTCGTTTCCAGCAAACGCCTCGCTGATATTGACACCATCTTTCTGCCAGTCTACTCTTTCACCGGAAGTATGATTTTCACATTGGAGGTCCAACGGAACTTCACCAGCCGCTAACACTTTAATCTTCGTTACTGTAATAACAATTACTTTAATTGACCTCTATTTCATCAAATTAACATTCTGTAAAAATGATTGAAGTTTATGTATAAACGTCCCTGACTATATTGTGTTTATTTTTTGTCTATGGACATGATTGTTATTTTGTTTAACTATTTATTGGCATGAAATGACTACTTGAAAATGAATGATATCCATTTAGTCTGGAATCGTCGTGATCAGTCTGAATGTAGACCACTCAACTATACCAGATATGGGCACATGGAAAAGGGATTGAGGCTGACCGCTTCGAATAATTACATCGAATTTTTCAGTAAATAACTGATGACAATCAATGAAACAATAGATGAGAATGTTTGTGTTTTCTGTATTCTGTATTCTAGTATATTAATATAATTGAGTATGATAGTACAATTGGGAATAATATAACATCCTGGGTAGTGGAGTGAAGGTCAAGGAGAAATAGATCATGCTATGTTCCGACAGAAAGGCGATGACGATCGGATGCTCACGGTTCGATCGTATGGGTATAATTCTGTCTGCGTAAAGTTCACTAAGCGTTAGCGTTGTTGGTATTTTGTAAACTGAATGACAAGTTGAATTGTCCCATGTAACCATACCATTGCAATGTATGAAATCCCGATCGAGATAAGGATGAATTTAGACTATTTTCAAATGAGAGTAAAGATAACATTCGCGGTGTAGTGGTGTTAATTGCACCTACCCCTTGAAAATGATACAAAGAATTCCCGCTCAATTCATCGAATACAACATTGTGATCACCAGTTGGTTTGGAAATTGTGTCCGTATCTCTAATTTTGTGTACATATATAGGCAATTGAAAATACACAAGCAAACATTGATGCTTAATACAAAAACGAGGTGACACACAGTCTTTTAGAAATGATGATTGAAAGAAAGCCGTCGGAGCGCATGATGATATCAACCTTTCGGTCTATTGTTATTTTCAAGTGGAATACTACATAACGAGCTCAAATTTGACGGACAGCAAAACCCCATATAAGGAAACAGTAGATGCAGGTACATCAACTTAACGGAGTTTACTCTACATATTTGGAGATTTTTTAGCTTATTTCGGAGTTCACACAAATATAAATAACAAACACTCTGAATATAACATGATGATAATAAAATATTGGTGTGAGTTAGAAAAGTTTCTCGGTATTGACGTCGAGTATAACGGAGACAAACTATTCATATATGTTAGTTGGCATAATTTGACATAATACACACACACACACACACACACCCGCGCGCGCGCCATTTGGAGAACATATATCGTTATCACATCTTTCAAACATCATATGGATTAGTAACCGATAACATGTGTGAGAGTTTATATTGCATTACACAAATGTAATGAAGAGTATTTACGTGTTTATACTGAATGACAGAAATAAATTCCAATATATTACGTATATAAGTGTACTTGTGATAAAGAAAACTGTGACCTGAATGATTAAAATTGCAAGGTGGACACGGCGGAAAAATATTGAAAAATGACGATATTATGAGAACAAAATACTATGTTGATGAATTCGAGCCGTAATAATGATATTGCAACTGACATCTAAATATAGACCATGTATTTACTAAGCCGACGCTGTTTGTCAAGTTTTTCATTACTACGAACCACTTTTAATCACTAGATGGAAGGACCCGTTGTCGTTTGGTGTGCATTTGTAGTTGCCTTCGTGCAATTCCGTCGCATGAACCGCATTTAGCACGCTAATTCCTTTTTCAAGTTTAGTGTGTACAGATATATCCCCTGAAGCCAACTCCTCTAGTGGTTGACCATTTCTCGTCCAGTTGAATTTTTCTCCACTTTTATGGCTAGTACACTCGATGGTCCATGAGTGTCCTTCTTGCACTTCCGAGGGTCCGATGTAATTCACTTTATGATGAATAAGGAGAATTTCTCAGTCAAGAGATAAATCGAATGAACCACAAATTATAAAAGGAAAAAAAATTGCGCAAGATATTAATCAGGGAAATAATCGAATTTGTTTTAAACTTTCTCAAACAGCTAAAACACTAATAGTGATCCATAATCAGGATTGCTAAACAATTCCGATATTTTTTTTTCTACGGTAATCAATATGCATGATATTGAATTCGTTCATAGTTTTATCTCGTTTTTTTACGAAAATCTACGGCACCTATTTTCCATTATTTTGAAATGAAACAGAATGTATCCAATTTACGACGCCGATATGAACCATGCACGAATCACAAAGCGAATGAGCTGAAATGAAACGACAAATGAAAACGTTGTTATCTTTAATGAACCACTATGAACGAATATAGCCATAACTGCTGCGATGCGAATAATAAATGATGTCACGCATGATTTTCCACTAATGAAACAGTTGTTAAGAATCAGTTTCCCTAATTATATTCGCGACTTACCCATTTGCATAGTTCATCCGAATATTAAGTATTCATTGATCGCGTCGATAACTCAATCCCACAAGCTGTTCATAAATGTTGAATGATAATAATACGAAAGATGAATTATAATTTACTTTATCAACTTGGATATAAAGGCTTTTTGTTCATTTATATAATGAATGAGTCAATCATTGAAGTTGTTTCAAATAGAGAACAAAGCGAGTGCGATTAGTTTTGAAAAAATAAAAAAAATTATCCGCTCAAAACATTATCACGTCAGATAAAACATGTATGTGTGTCAAATCTATCGGAGCAATATTTGCTTTTAAGCAGTGGAATTTTCAAGATTCGTACTGATATAAAGCTCGAATCATTCGAAAGAATCGCCTTCATTATATACTCACTGAAAACCTATTTGTGTTGAAACGAATGGGTGAGGTGGATGGTAGAAGATGCTTATACGATTATAAAACGATCAAGGCACATTTTTCAATAGCATTTTAACACAGCTTTACATACATATATTGTTAAAATTATTATGATAACAATAGATACATGAATGAAATAGCGTTGGAAATAAGATTTATATGTGATACATGGAGTATTGAAACACTCACCTGCCTGAACCGCAGCAAGGGTGCTGGCTAAAAATAGAATTGTAAACGGTACGACAACAATCTGCTGCTTCATATCTTCTTACGTTTTAGTCCGCCGTAATTTTTATACAATGAGGGCCCCTGGAAAAATGGCAATAATAGTTGAACATTTTTTACTGTCAACACAGAGGTACAGTGTAACGTGGAGAATTTCGACGTTTACTTATAGATATCACTAGAGTGCAAGAGATTTCCAAGAAATCGAATCGAGATAACATAAGAATAAAGCAAGATGAAAACTATTGGACTAAACTGAAATACTGCCCATCGACTATTACGTTAAAATCTGCCCATTATTGTCCTGTCAAAAAACCGTAGTGTGATCATGATTAACAATGTATATTTCGCTGTACATATACTAATTATAATAAATATTGATCCACATGAAACGTAAATTGAGCATGGTGTGCTCACCTTGTCGTGCGTATCTACTTGGACAACTGGCACTCCCCTTGGTCAACTTTTGAATCAATTTCTACACTGGTTTTTTAATATAAAACGATTTACAATTGAAAATGGTCGCAAAATTAATATCTAGAGAAATTTGTTGATAAAATGTTATTTTGCTAAGGTCCTCCAAATTGGTAATGAACAATACGGAGAAAATACTCGGAGTAGAATTCAATCATACATTTATTACTCGAATATGTAAATACGTGCTTTTATCTGATCACGACTGTTTCATAAAATATGCACTTGTGGTAACAAATGAAACAGATATACGCCAGGGCAAAATGGCCACGGGTTTCCACCTCTGCTTTGCGTTATTTTCTCCTGCTTCTACTTTCCTAAATACGCATGACAGACAATGATAACCCCGTTTCTCTCGCGCAAACGCGTCTCACGTGGTCTCGTAATACGTACGCGCGCGTGCGTTGTATTACTCGGTCAGAGATAAGAAGAAAAGAGGGGGGGGATTTAAGACGGAGCACGCCCTCTATACGACTTCATACGTGTGCGTTATGTTTCTATTGTGCATGTGTAATACGTCACACAAAACTCAATGTATATATGCATTCATAAACTCAGTCTGAGCTTTGATTGTGTTTATGTACAACAAGCCTCTGACAGATCTATGCGGCTCACTAAATTTAGCCCCCCCGAATTTTTTTTTTTCAATTTTTGAACTTATATCGTTAGTTTGTCGTTTGTTCTTTATTGTTCACCATGAACATTTGTTTGTTCTTCATTCATTAATTTAAAAAAAATTTATTATAAATGTGCCTTCAAGTTAGCCCCCTTATTGCAATTTTTAATATTTTGTTATCAATACGGGTCAATTAACCTCTGTTTATGATTGTTCATGAATAAAAAACGTTTGTTCTTACCTGAGATTGTTTATTT
>JAPYZF010000594.1:0-29986 GCA_030523045.1 Meteorus cinctellus | reverse complement strand
AACGTGGATTTACATTCAGGGGACACCCCTGAACATATTCCAGAAAAAAAATTCGTTCTGTAGAATTTTGCAAAAAAAAATTACCCGGCGCCTGGCCTAGTTGTATGGATCGGAAAGTGAGGAGTCGGAAGAAGAAGAGAACGTACCGTGGAGAGGTGAAGGGAGCAAGGAGGAATCAGCAGAGCCATGGCTGGATGGAGAATTCAGCAGGTGGGAAGTTAGGGTGGCACTAAAAAAATTGGGGAATAACAAGGCACGGGGAGATGATGGAATGGCAGCAGAATTCCTGAAGATCAGTGTGCCAGGGGAGGTGGAATGGACCAGAGAAATAATTAACAAGACGTGGGAAAATGGACGGATACCAGAGGTAATTATTCCAATCTTTAAAGTCGGAGAAGGAGAGAAAACTGACAACTATAGGGGAATATCGCTACTGGACTCAAGATACAAGTTGGTAACCACAATGATAACAGAAAGGATAAAGAACTGGATAGAGAGGGAGAAAGTTTTAAAGGAAAGTCAAGCTGGTTTTAGAAAGAGACGAGGCACTAGAGATCATATATTTGTACTGAGTAGCCGAATAAATAACAAACTGAAAAGAAAGGGGGGAAAGTTATATATAGGACTAATTGATTTCAAGGCAGCGTTCGACAAAGTAAAGAGAAGTAAGATGAAAAGAAAAGTTTGGATGAAAAGGATTAAGGGAAAGATGCATGGTATGATCAGAGAAGTGTACAAAGATACATTTTGTAAAGTGAAAGTAGGAAGGAAGAAAACGACGACGAAGAAATTTAAAACAAGAAAAGGAGTGAGACAAGAATGCGCGATGAGCGGAGCAATGTACGGGATGGATATCGACGAATTAGAAGCGCAGATGGAGAAAAAAAAGATAGGTGGGTCTGTCATAGGAGAGATGCGAATATACGCATTGAAGTATGCAGATGACGTAGCTCTCGTAGCTGAGACTGATGAAGAGCTGAGAGGGATGTAAAAGGAGTTAAGAAGGTATGTCAAAAAGAATGAGCTGGAGGTGAACGTAGGAAAAACCAAAATTCTAGTATGCAGAAACGGGAGACGGAAGAAAAAAGAGAAGAAATGGATATACAAAGGAAGAGAAATTGAAGAGGTTAAAAAGGTTAAATATCTAGGTTATTGGTTCACAACGAGGAACAGTGCAGGGACACTAAAGAGGGAGTTAGCGCAAAGAGCGCAAAAAGCAGTGAATGCTGCTTGGGGTGTGATAAAGAGGAGTAAGAGAAACAGCTCCAAGGAGAGGATGATTTTAATGAACACGGTGGCAAGGTCGGTGGCTATGTATGGAGTGGAGGTGTGGGGATGGGAAAAGTCTAATGAAATTGGAAGAGTTCACAAAAGATTATGCAAGATAGGGGTAAGTAGGGATACACCGGGTTATACTTGTGTATGGAGAGTATATGGAGAGAAGAAATGGGAATTGAAAGTATAGAGGTGATAATAAGGGAGAGAGCAATGAGATACATGAATGATGTGTTGAAGATGGGAAGGGAAAGATGGCCATGGATAGTGATGAAAGAAAAAATGAGAGGGATTCTCAATGGGTGGCCAACAAAATAGGGCAAAGCAGTCCAAAAAGCAATGAAGGATATACAGAAGCGAGGTAGGGGAAGAGATAGAAGAAATAAAAAGAAAATTAGAAGAAGGACTGAGAAGATTTAAAGAGACGGTAAGACAAAAAGATGAGGAGGCGATAAGTAAGTCCACGTATAATGAAATATATAAAGAATTAAAAATAGACAAAGGCGAAAACTATTATTGAAGAAGAGATGAGATCAAGGGAGAATATAAAGAATTTTGGGCAAGAATAAGATGTCGGAATTATGGAAGAGCGGGTAAAAAAGGCTATAAGTGGTGGAGCTGCAGAGGATGTGGAGAAGAGGAAGAAACAATGATGCATCTGGCAAAATGTAAGGAGATATTTAAAGACGTGAATAGTGAGGAAAAGGAGACGTTGAAAGAATGGAGGACGGGGGAAGGGGAAAGTTAGAAGAGATGATGATAGATAAGTTGAAAGGAAAGATGGACGTAAGGCTGTGCACGGTCTTCAAAAAGATTGAGGAGATCTTGAGAAACAGAGCAGAATTACGGAGTGTAGTACAAGAGGGCCGCCAGGACAACGACGTGCAAAAGGAAGAAGAGGATGATTAAGAGAAATAATATAAAAAATATATTTAAATAGAATTGATATGTGTAAAATATGTATTACCAAAAAGGCAAAAACTTTGTACAAGACGAGAGTCATACAAATAAAACTTATTATTATTATTATTATTATTATTATTCATAGCATGCCAATTGTTAATAAAAGTAATCTGACCCAGGAATTTCAGATCGATTTTCATCCGTCACTAATAACAAAGTGGATAGATGAGGAAATTATTTCCATTGTTGAATTTAAAATCTTTATTTACATTCACTAATTCAAACAATAATTGCGATTGAACGCTTGCGTAATCTCATTTGTGCTATTATAAGCTTACTCGAAAAGACGATAAATATTGTATCCTCAAACGAGCGTATTAGTGGCGTCGCGGTAACGTGTATGATTCCTGTGTCGCAGATCGCTGATTCCGGTCCCCCGTAGGTATAAAATTTTAGGTAGGTTTCTTTAGATTCTTTTCTAGATACGCTAGGGGTAATAGAATTGTGTGACGAGGATGAACAAAAAAATGCAATAACTTAAATATAAAATTGCATTTTTATTTAATTTTTGTTGAAATCTAGTACCACACTGTGATGTAACTGTAATATAAATATGATGTCTCTGTCTATATGAGTAGTTACATCTATGAGCCGAGTATATTATATATTGCATTCTATATAGCAGTTATGTCTATGTGCTGAGTATTTTTCATGAACATCACTCATAAATTTTTAGTAACGATAACTTTCAAACCGGATGACAAAGTTCAGAACAAGCACTGCTTCATTTACAGTGCCTGTGATATAGGTGTGACATTCAATGTAACGTCCGTTACAGAAAAAATTCGTAACCATTCTGAAACTGTGTTTGCTGGGGAGTTGCCAAATTTGCAGCGCGCTTGAAGTCGTAACTTTTGTCCGAAAATAAAAATTAAAAAAACACATTGTAGTTATTAAAATGCTCGTCAAGTTAGATATCGAACACTTTTTTCGATATCTATCACCAGAAAGAAGAAAATTGCAAAAAACAAATCCTGACCCCTCAATTTTTCACTTTCGATATTTCAACGACGATCAACGATAGGTGAAAAATTTACAGGACTTAAATTGTAGAACTTACAAAAGCAACGAAAAAGTATACGAACATATTTTTCGCATCGTGACGTAGAGCCGATTTATTAAGGAAGAACCAAATTTAACCCTTTTTCAAAATTGTGGCGAACGCACATAGGAAATCTTGGTCGAGAATTCGACGTTAATCTTTTTTGTGCCCGTTCTACAACATATCCAAAAATCAGCTTTCTCAGTTCACTTGCATTTTCAAATGTATATAATGACTGGACTATACCCCGTATACTCCCTTAACTCATGTTTGAAGTCAATATATATGTATATAAATTTTTCTAAATCATAACAATTCAGCCATTCGATTAATTTACATTAGGAATTTATCATTGACATACTCTGTTCATGAAGTCGAAATGAAATTAGTAATCTGGGATCGACTATACTGACATTATAAAAATTGAATACAGCTATCAGGTGAATAATAGCGCAAGAGTGCTCGATGCAGGTGGCGGTATGTTGCGGTTCAATTCAGTCTTCATTCCCCAAATTCAATAGATATGATTCCCTTCAACTCGTCTAATTTCTCGTAAAGCCTAATTATAAGAATTTTTGATGTCGGCGACGTCATAATTACAGGTGTCTCTCTCATATTTCATACAAGAAAAACCTGTCAAATTCTCGTAGGCTCGGTGGCGAAATCTGTCCAAACTCTGTATTGTAGTACTTTCAATAAACGGGTAATCACCTAGTTTTGTGCATCCACTGCCAAATTCATATAGATTTATAGCGTCCGACTGAAAGTCAAAATTCATCTCTGATAATTTATATTGACCGGGAATACAGAGACCATAACTAATATGGTTATCATCGGAATACGAAGAATTGACGCAATTCGATATTGAAACACTGCTGGCTAGAATTAAACTGTTCTATATTATAATATAATATATTATTGCGAGTAGTTAACTGCGTCGAATCAACCAAAATATGAAGAAAAAAAAAGATGGATTGTTATATTGCAAACATGAACATGAAAAACCCCGCACCTATTGCCAAAGAGTTTTACTGTGAGAATTCAAATAGTTTTGGCCAGGTAAAATTGTAGTTTTCATTTACTCGCCAATGAAGTTCGAATAGTCTCGCTAATAATGAAAACTTTATGACAGAAGAACGTTCGAATAAGCTCCATAGACGACATATAGACTGGTGAACTGTGTATTTATATTCGATCAATTGTAATTATAATGGAGTGGAAAAAAGTGTCTATCTTAACAACAAATACGTTGACAAGTTTGTTATTATTATTAGTCATTGTTAATTGATTGAAGACAACGTCGAAGCATATTTTCGATTCAAGACATTATATTACTGCATGGCTGAATATTATGTATTGAATAAAAAAATTGCGACGAAAAGGAACGGAGTCAGACTGTTGTGTAAACGTTATCAATTGATGAATATTTGTTCATCAAGGTTGGTTTTCAAAATTTTTCCCGTTGCTATTGAACACGGGCTAGTCTCAGGTACGCTTCTGCTAGGAATTCTCGTTGGACATAATTATAGAAAATCAAATGAACCGACTTTTGCAAAAATCTTACTATACCATATAGGCCGCGGTCCGAATTGCGCTCACAGTGCTTACGTCCTATGCTGAAGCACGCGCGTTGGCACTTTAAGCGCGCTATGAGAGCACAATTCGGACCGCAGTCATAGAGGCTCGGATTTCTCAATGCCATATGCAACAATCCATATATATATGTCTCATTGCACGATAATAAATTAAATTATTGCATTTTTCTTTCCTAAATCATGCCCATTCTCAACCAAATTTAACTTCCGAATTCTTCACAAGAGATATTGATTGGAAGAAAGGAAAGTCACATCCAGCTCACATTATTGAATCCAATATATTCTACATTCAACATTTTTCGTATCATTACCTATATATGGTCCAATATTTTCGTACTCTTGTGCACTATCAATATGAACTTTCGAATATTATCAACAGGCAGTATTATGAGTGATTGTCGACTATCATTCATATTGATTTGGTTATTTTCCATTTTTCTGAGTGTAATGCAATATAATAAATGACAATTGATTATGGAAATTGTGTAGATAAGTAGGGGCAAGCAAGGACAAGCTGGATGTTGTCGAATATGGTCGAAAATGGTCGAAAATATATATGGAAGGTTGCTTACTGTATCGCGCTGTATCGCGACATCTACGTATCAACATATATGCGGTAGAGTCGGTAAGACTTTGTGACGGTTAATTGAAGCGTCAGACAACGATACTGAATCGAAAATAAATTGTTGTGACGATTTAGATGAGCGAAAAATAATATACAGGTTATTAGTTCGCCGTTTGCTCATCATATTCACGGGGTGAGATGGCATCTTGATCAATTTGGCATGTCATTGTAATAATTTAGTGGTCAGTGATAGGTTATGTCACTACGACTTGTCACAGGGAAATCCAATATATTTATAAATATATATTCTCATGGAATGAAATCGTAAAACCGAAATATTTGTGAACATTGCGTTGAAAATTTTATCTACTGCCTCATTTACTTTCATTCATCCAAAAAATCTAAATTGTCCATAACCTGATTATAATGTGTCGTTTCATTGTTAAGAATACATGAAAAAAGTCCTTACTATGAATATTGGTGTTGAGCAAAGAAAAGAAAAAGTAAAGAAAAAAAAAGAAAAAAAAATAAAGGAGGAAAACATTGTGTTGTGGAATTTAAGAATAAGAGATAAAAAAATTTGAGAGAACAAAGAAATTTCATTTGGAGGACATTGTTATGAAGAACTCACCGTAGCAGAAAATAAACTTCATATGTGCTTAAGCATTGTGGGTTTTGAATTTTTGCCAAAAAATATGTAGGCAAAATTAGATGAGTGAGAGTTGAAACATGAATTTTTCTCCGCGTTGAATTGTATCTAATGTTCCAACATGGATAGTGTTGAATCAGTATTCATACGTTGTTGATGAAACAGACTACAATATGGCTGAACATTTCGAAGCTCTTTGGATGAAAGTATTAGAAAGTCGACCAATTCATGATCAACCACAATGTGCTATGTAGTGTTTAGAAAATTTCATTCTGCAAATGTTATTTTTCCATCCATTAATGATTCATGTAAAAATATTTAAACATAACTATTGTGACCGCAGGTGCAAAAGAAAAATGAAAGGCAAAAGGAGTAAATCATTGTCTCCGGAGCCTTCCAGCAGCAGAGATGCCAAAGTACCAAAATTTTCAGATGACTCACTTGAAAATGGGCAAATTGACGATACCATAACTCATATTTTGGATTTTTCCGATGACATATTACTCAATATCATGAGGTTTTTAACACCTCAAGATCTATTACAATTAAGTTTGTAAGTTTCTTATAAGCATATGTATATATCAATTCTTATATCGTTCACAATCTTATATTTAAGAAAAAACTATGATGGATTAATAGAAAAAATATTTTCAATATATTTATTATATTTAGATGTTGCTACAGACTTTTCCATGTATGCCGTGATAGAACCCTATGGAGCATCGCAGATTTTCGATCGAAACCAATGCGAATTGCTGAGCTGCAAAAGTATCTCAAGTATTTTCAGCCACAAACAAAAATCATAGCCATAAATGGAAAATTCAAAAAACACGATAGTGATGATGACGAACTAGAAGAATTAAAAAGTGATTTTCTGTTCAAGATAACAAAAAATTGTAAAAATCTTCGAGAGTTTATTGTCGAGGATTATTCAATTGTTAGTAAAGATATAAAAATTACAATTTTTCCATCTACGTTGGAAAAGTTGTCGTTGAAGGGCACGCAAGTTTGTCATTTGATGAAAAATAAATCATATTTCTTCGAAATGGATCTTCGTATGCCAAATTTAACTACATTGATCGTCAGCGATTGCCAATGGTTAACTGGCCATTCGTTATTGGTGATAAGTAAAATGCCGAAACTTAAGGAATTACGCTTAGATTCGTGTAGGCATTTGGGGGATTGTGTTGCTTACGCGAGTCTGGCAACCCGTTTTGGCTTTAAAACACTGGAAATATTGGATTTGAGACATACCGGATTCGGGGACAGTGAAATACGATCTTTCAGCAGTACCAAAACATTGACTCATTTATATTTAGAAAATTCCTCCAATACAAGCGCGTCAATTGATAGAATAGAACATCAACGTGGTTTTATCCAAGGCCCAACATATGAGGATCATATTTTGGCACAATACGCATTGCATGATAATCAAATGGGGTGGAATGACTTGTCACACTGTAAAATAAGTGACATATCAATTTGTGCACTTGGCAGTTACGTATGTGATCGACGAGTTCTTGACGATACAGCCCGAGATGTTATATTAATTGAAGAAGAAGTTCGTGTTTTCAATAATCCTGATTTAAAAACTTTAGTTGTGAGGTATGCCATTTCAACTATTTATTTTATCCTATCTATGCAAATAATGTATCTAAGTGATGCATTGTTGATTTTTCAGGAATTATCCACTCGTGACGAATAAAAGTTTAGTCCATTTAGCTGCTAATGCCAGTAATCTCGAATATCTGGATGTTACTGGTTGTGCAGTAACAGAGAATGGAGTGGAAACATTTAGATCACAAAAGCCCCATATAACACTCATTTCATCGTTCGATGAGACTTAAAATATCCAATACTAAATTATCAAACTGAAATAATGACAATTTGAAAATGAGAACCTACATGTCTATAGAATCATGATGTGCACTCAAATCTAATGCAATGGACTTCATTATGGATCACATCTTATGTTCAATTGTATGTAAGGAGAACACGGGTTCACACTCATATATATTTATATATACAACATACCGCGGACGAGAATGCCCAGATAAAATTATTGGAAACGGAAAAAAATACTAATTTTTTTGTCTACAATTCATCATGACTTCTCATCCCTTGAGAATTGTATTTGAATTGAACAGAATTGAAGACTGGTTTGTCCAAGACGACTGTTGGCTTTGCTTACACCTTTATCATATTGAAACGAATATATGTATCTATGTATCCAAATATATTTAATGAATTTATGCATTCAAAATTTCACTTGACATTTTCCAATAATTCAGATGATGATACAAAGGCATAAATGTACACTCAATATGAATAACATAGTTAACCCAATGATTTCGAGTATAATACTCATCAATAACCATCATTATTGTAATCAATATATATATATATATATATATATATATATATGTATATATATGTATATATATTCATTCTCACCGACATAAGCAGAAAATGAAAAATATAACTAGCTATTCCTTGGAAAATGATGTTATGTGCAGCGGCTGATGTTGTCTTTGGAATGCGAAAGTTAATTAAGAGTTCTAAATACTATGTATGCTCGGTGAATGGTACGCCAACTAACGAATATAAATAGTTAATTATATGCTAACTGATAAAAAACTCCGTTGCACTGGAATGAAATGTTTATGTTTACATCTATCTATTGGACATCGTGCACCCAACGCCACTATTTTATACTGTGAATTTGATGTTTGAATTGAGTAATACATCTTTTTTGTAGAAAATGAAATAAAAATTGATCCCTACCGATAGTATGACTCTCCATGATTCCTGTCCATCATGCTCAATAATCCTGATGCATTCCGATAATATAAGATTATTGAAGGTATGCCCGAAATTTCTGGAGCCAGCCATCCTGGGATTAGTCCGTTGAGAAATCGGACGAGACCAACTATCTCACTGAGATTGGAGAACTCCAAGCGTTCAAACATTGATGGCTGTTGGCATGTATGAAAATATCTAAATTCTACTTTATGAGACAGTCTTACTGAATAAAATGGAGGAAAAAGCAAAAAAAAAACAAAAAACACGAACCGTTAACGAAAATTAATTCCAATAGAAAAATAATGAAAATAATTTGTCAATTTCGGATTAAATAGGGAGAAAAGGAAGAATTCATTATTCTGAAAGAATCGCTTGAGAAATACATCATTACAATGCCAAATGTTTATGATTAGTTTCAAGTTGTGGTTCACAATTTACTATGTGTCTTCCAGATATAGTATTTACACAGAGAAATGATTATTAATCAAGTGTTCATCCCCGGGAAACCGCCATTATATTTATGAATTTGTAATTTCGAAGATGAACCAATTTGGAGAACTCAAATGACATCATTCGATAATTTAAACGAAATTAATAATATTCAATGGTTCAATTAATTCAAACATGAATTCGAAAATTTAGCATAGCTACTGCACTTTGCCCGCTATTTCGGGCAACTTCAAAGAAGTCATCTTCCTCCTTAGTCGATTTTAATGAAGGTGCAATTCAATATGGGAACATGTAATTTGTATCTTTTTAGTTTTATTTAATCCATGATTTGGTCAATGGCATTCATTAATATTCATGACTTACAGAATTTCATTCTCCACTCATATTTACTTCAATCAATATCTATCTCATATATAATTCATAATTAACTGTCGTCCTATCAGTAGTTATTACACATTACATTTTTAATTTTTGCTGTCTTCACACATATTTTCTTTGGTCTTAATATTACTACCTTATCAATACATACATATGTATATCACTATTTTCAAAAACATATGTTCCACATCGGTAGTTGATTTTTTTTACGATTCAATAAGCCATTGAGATTCACATTGATGAACTTTTTATTCAGACCAAAAAAATGAAACATGAGAAAAAAATGAAGTTGCTGTGCATGTAATCATTCTTTTTTTATCGCCCAGCGACAAAATATTGCACCGATTCGTGTTCCTCTAGAGAAAGAACAAGTATCAAAAGAAAATTTTAAAAGTCTATGGCACGTGAGTGTAAATATAACTCCGAAAAAGATAGATATTTATCACAAAGTACGGCATTAGTTAAGTTCTCTTGTTCACTGAGGAGGAACCATAAAATAAAAATTATGTTTTATACATTTGAATGAGTTCATGGTGTAACTCCCTGAAAAAATAGTTTGTTCATACGGCGACATGGAGTTCACCCTATATATTTCCACCCACCAATCCCTACAAAATTATAAATATTAATATAACTTTTGTTTCACTGCCAAATTTGTTTTCGATTACAATATATTTTTCTCTTCCCATCAGTATTTCAGTTTTGCTCACACATCATACTTATATTAAAAAGTCAAACTGGAAATGAAGAATATTAAATTAATCATTATAAAATTTCCTATAGAATAGACTTATTTGCGGGCAATACATTTGTAAACAACGTTTACACAACTTATGTATTCAATAGTACTTTGATTTCCGATCAATTATATACATACAACTGCATCACAACTCATCGATCCCACCAACTACTGGAAAGAAGCAGTAGGTAATTCTATAATAATTTCATGTCAAGGATAATATACTACGGAACATTGTCCTACAGCGCATCAAATAAGACTTTTTTCATTTGATTCCGTCAAAATTATCAAAGTACAAAAGCTGCCATTAATATACACGCAGGACAAAAATAAAGTATTAGATACGTTATCTATTCACTTCCATAGAAAAAGAATATATCAAATTGATGACAATCAGTATAAGTGGGTTCTGATTTGTTTTGTTTACGATAAAAACGTACCGTGATATTTGAATATGATCAGAACTAAAGAATGTTCTCTCTCATTGGGCTGAATCAACCAAGCGTGCAATACTATTTATATGATTCTCATTACTTAAACAACAACAATTTTGTGACTGTTGCCATCTGGCAGAAGAACATAGTACACACGCTTCCCCTTATCTCATTGGAATTGTTGACCATTACCATGAAATTGATTATCACCGAAAGCACTATGCTGCTGTTGCGTTTGTTGTGAATCATTAGCTTCAATGATATTTTGCATTTCAACAATCGGTGCATCAACTCTTTGGTTATTGGTCGTAGGTAAATCATTTGTGCCAGTTATACTAATCCCATTTGCCACGTTATTCTGTACGGCCTGTTGAATTTGTTGAGTTTGCGATTGTGCCGGTGGTTGTTGTTGCTGTTGCGATTGTTGTTGATCTTGCTGAACATTGCCATGAGCATTATTTTTGGAACGATGCCGCAGCTTATGAGTTGTGAGATATTGTTTTACAGAAAATGCCTTATGACACAAATCACATTTGTAAGGCAATGGATCCTGACAATTGTCACCATCCATAACTGTTGGTGCGTGTGTTGTCAAATGCATCAGATAATAATGTTTTACAACAAACGACTTACCACAGGTTTCACATATATATGGGCCAGATACCCCATGTGTTTTACGATGTTTATGAAGATTATCTTTACGCGAAAAACTTTTACCACATAACTCGCATTCATGCATTTTTTGACCAGTGTGTGAGACTGAGTGTCGAACAAGATGTTCCTTACGACTGAATGCTTTGGTACATGTTGTGCAAACATATGGCCGTTCGCCTGTATGCAATTTTCGATGCTGAAATAAATGTTCTTTTCGTTTGAATGGTTTGCCGCATATATCGCAACTGAATGTACCACCACCACCACCACCACCACCACCACCACCATTAGTTTGAATTGGTTCCTCTTTAACATCGATATCCATTACTTCACTGATCAGTGGCGAATTTGGACATTGGTGATTATTCAATTGACTTGTTGACTCGAATGTTTTTCCACAATCGCGGCAAATCGAATTTCGTGATGGTTGACATATAACTTGAGGATTTACTGTTATCAATGATGACTCCGGACATGTACGAATACGCAAAAATTCTGATATTTGTCCTATTGAATTGCGTGTGAGCGCGTCGGATGCATCTGTAGAATTTTTGATATAATCTCTAAAATCTTTTGTTTCATCGCGTTGAGTTTGTGCAGTGACGGCGAGTGCCGTTGCCTCTTTAAATCCTAAACTGAGAAATACTTCAGGTGTGGCTTGAACAGTCGTGTAATTTTGCACGTTCTCACCAGGAGAATTGATATTATGTGATTCTACTTCACTTTTCAATATTACCTGACTTTGTTCAGTATTCACATCTTTCACTAAGACATTATTATTTTGATGAACAACTTGCAATTCATTTTGCTGTTGATGCTCCTCTTCTGTTCCATCTTCTTCTTCCTCCTCTTCATGATGCTGTTGCTGCTGCTGCTGCTGCTGATGTTGTTGCTGCTGTTGCGAAATATGGACTGACTTGTCAATTTGTTGAAGTTGTCTCTGCTTTTCAAACTCACGAAATTGTTGCATATGTTGAGTCAAGTGATATTGAGGTTGGGGTTGTGGATGTTGCGTTACTTGTTGCTGTCTTGATTGTTGCTGTGATAATTGCGGTCGTTGGCTAGACTGTTGTGTTACAACCGTTTGTTGTCTTTGTGACTGCAATTGTTGATTCATTTGATTTTGTGTATGTATTTGATTCTGTGGAAGAATTTGTTGTGTCGTTTGTGACTGATTTTGATGTTCATTGATACGATCTTGGCCATGTGATGGAAGGTGGTGAGGCGATAATTGCTGTGAACTTTGTTGTTGATAACTGTAATGTGTTTCGGCCGTAGCTTCCACAACCGCAGCTGCCACACCGCCTGATTGCATCTATAATACAAATGAAAATGTATTCACTATTTGATTTATAAAGATAAAAAAAAAGAAAGACGGATGGACATACTGTGAATGAGGTTATGTCAATAAGAAAATACATACTGACCTGCATAGCACATTTGTACTGTTGGACTCTGGCCTGTACACCACTAATTATCTGAATATTTGATGTATTTATATTACTAACGACAACAGGGTGCTGATGTTGAGGTTGTGGTTCGTTGATGATAATCTGATCATGAGGTATAGTTTCACTTTTTTCTAACTTCAATGGATCTGCATGCGGGCTTGATGCTGATCGCTCTTTTTCTGTGCTTTTTACATATACTTTACCCTCCTTCAAAAAATCTTCCGAGAATCTCAATGATGTAAAATATGATTCCAACATACTTTCTGCGCTCACTACAGTCTCTCTGAATTCAATGTAATTTTCCAGTTTTTTTATACAGTCATGACAAACAATTTTTGGCAGTGAATCTTCTTCTAACACCTTGAACGAAAATTTATAAAATATTATATGGTTTTATAAGATTGATGGCAAGTGTGGAGTAGAAAACGGAAGGAATTATTATTGTAGTTAAACACCTAGTTGGACTAAACACAACAAACAACATACCTGAATGGGTAGATAAGTTTGAATTTTTGTTTGCAGCTGCCGTCTACGTCCATCATCACGAAATATATTTATTTTATTGCCATCACTACTTGTACAAAGTCTACACAGCTCATAATAATTTACCCTACGATATCCAGACATTTTTGTCACGTTTTCCCGCGCAAAATTTCCACTGCCGCGTTAATTCAATAATGGTAATAACTACAACAAACGATGCCACTATTGTACTATGACAATAACATGGAAAATCACGTCACGCTTAGGGCTCCTTCATCGCCAAACAAACAATTCAATTGTTGACATGATGTACAAACTAGATGTATGTGCACTCGCGGCCATTTGCAATATTCGCCAACTGCCGAGTAACATCTACACATAATATGTCTTCATGCCTAATCATACACGTTATACATGTATATGTGTATACGTGTTATATATGTGCGATACAGTGCGTCATGCTCGACATTCGACAGTTTCCTACACTCACACACCGTATACACCTCAAGCTCCATTCTCGTATTTGATATTTTTTTATTTTCTCTATTTGCCTGTATTGGCTCTTATTACGTCAACTCAAATCCCTTTCAACAAGCTCTTTTATAATGAAATAAAGTGCAATGCACCATTACACAATAGATGTTTGTCGCCAAGAAAAATATATTACGATCAACAGCGCTTAGCCGATAAGCGGCAATAACAGGTGGCAAATTCAACGTACCCTCAATACCCACCGAATACATTTCGTTTGATGCATTTATGGCCAAATACCATTGAATACAAACATCGCTTATCAATCTTCATATTTTATATATTATTTTCCGTCTTTTCCTTTCTCACTAGAGTATTATATGTTATTATGCCCATCGTTTCAGCAAACAATTCGTGCTTGACGTTTAAACGTAAACGTTCGCTGTACTTTGGTATAAAAAGCTCATGCGCGTTGGTGATTTCTTTAAACAACCAAGTGTATACTTCATTCCCCGTGAATATATGATATGATTGATAAATGCATACACATGTTTTGAATTATAGATGAAGGAATGATAGAAGATGGTTTAATATGAACCGGATATTGGAGGATCTATCGGAATACTATGAGCCGTCATTTGTGTGTGCTTGCAAATACATACATATGCATGTATGAATTTTCGCAGCTCTTTACGGCACTTTACGGCACTTTATATATGTAGCGAATCACGGGTACGATACCATATATATATGATATGAGGAAGTAAATGAATACGGGGATAGAGATAGATATGTATAAAGTGACTTGGCCATAGAGATATGCGTATAATAAGTGAGAAACAGTACGGGAAGTAGGCGAGTGCAGTCAACAGACGAGTATTGTTTTATATAGTGTTGTATGGTAGCGTATAGATTGTTCGTGAGTGGTGTTGGGTGGTGTATTCGAGTGTGTTGTGTCAGCTAAATCACACAAATAAATGTAATGGTTTGTGGTTTAGGCATGGGAAATACGTCGTCATGTGAAAACACAATTTTTACAAACTTCCTCGATTGTTGTAGTGTTGCATGTGAAAATTTCAACAATCGCATATTAGCAGTGTAGTGCTTCAGGTCAGCAGCAGTATACTAATGAACATAACCTGTAAAGTGTCAGTGAGTAAAGTGTGGAAGAAAAATGAAATCAACGGGCAACAAAGAACACAGGGGATGCGTACTTCTCAAACCCGAGGAGAATGAACAGATTTTTCGATTAATTGGTAATCGATGTCAGGTAGGTGTACAATTATTTCAACCACTCACCACTTCATCCATTTACATATATTTTGCTAAACACTTTAACATTGACCTACATCTTTGCAACATCACTCCCAACAATTATGCTTCACACATATTTTCAAACATGCTCAATGATTTCTTCTCCCTTATCTTTTCACTCTCATTATTTAGCAGTATATGCCAAAATTATTATGACAGTTTCATATATTCATATTCACCAGCATTTTGCAATAACGCACGAATAAAATACGATAGCCAATACGAACTAACGTGATGATTATACAAGTCTCTCTATATTTCAGTGTCTTGCGGCTGGCGTGATTCAATTATATCTCACTGAGCCCCCAAACCACAAGGAATGGATAAGAAAGAGCACGGGTGTGATAACATTGATACGTGATAATCCAAAAAGGAGTTACTTTTTGCGTTTGTATTGCCCACAAAGAAAAGCAATGTTGTGGGAACAAGAACTCTATAATTCCATGGACTACGATGCGCCATTAACGTTTTTCCATACATTTGAAGGGGAAGACTGCATGGCAGCGTTTAACTTTGCGAATGAAACTGAAGCTATGATTATGAGGTAAACCACAATATTTAGCTATTATCTATTGATTAATATATATTTTCAATTTTCATTACTTTTTGGGGGATTCATTATTCATTGCTAATATGTATCATTATTTGATAGGAGTATCATTTCCGAGCGATTGAATAGCAACCGACAGAGGCGACAAGAAAGGAAAGCGAAAATGGATTCAGAATCTCAACAGCGCATAACTACCTTACCCAGACGAAATCCAAACAATTCATCAGAATTTTTCTCGTCGAATACAAACCCAAACATGACGAGTGATTCTTTGATATCCGGGGGCACAAATGGTGGCATTTCCAATATAAGCATGTATAAGAGAGCGATTAAGCGTGAAAAAGATCCCAAAAGAAAGTTGACAACTGCAGATATAGGTCTTCCATCCAATTTCAGGTATGCTCATGGATGAGAATTATCAAATTTATTTCATCTTCATAATCTACGGCTGATCAATTGATGAATTGCAGGCATATTGCACATTTAGGATGGAACGATCACAAAGGCCTTGAATCAGACTCAGTTGATCCGACATTGAAACAATTCTTCGATGCAGCAGGCGTAACAAAACAACAACTGACAAGTCGCAAGACTCGTGACTTCATTTATGAATTCATTGGTAGGCATGGTGGATTGAGTGCAGTTCAACATGATTTGGGACAATTGTCAAATGAATCAACATCAAAATCATCGAATCAACCCATACCAGCCCCACCACCTTATGTATCAGAAGCACCACCTCCGATTCCAGAAAGACTGTTTTCAGCCGGATCTAGTCTTGGAGTCAATAACGTAAGTATGAAATAACTCAAATATCACCTTAAGTACCGATATATTATCATTATTATAAATTTTATCTTAGAATCAAACGCGTGGAACACGACCTTTGCCACCAGCGCGAACAATTGTTCCGCCGCCACCACCAAGTGCACCGCCCGCTCATAGGTCGCTACCATCAAGACCTCCACTACCTTCAGGATCGCCTGCGTTACCCCCACCACCAGCAATACCAGCAGTACCACCGCCACCACCTCGAAGCACTTCCAACATTACAAACACATCGAATACTTTGAATTCTTCAAGTGTTCCGGCCCCGCCACCACCACCTCCGCCATTACCACCAACTCCCCTCGATTCGAATCCCACAGACAGTTCGATAAACCCCAACACGTTGCCTTCTAACAACGGAAATAATAATGATGATACTACTGATATGCGACCGAAGCTCATGGACGCAATTCGCAGTGGCACTACACTTAAGGCAAGTACATTTATACGAATTAATGTTGAATAACATAACGATCATCTCTATAATTGCGGAATTTTGAGAACATGAAACATTTTCACATGCAATAAACATACATGCGCATTCTCTTAGATCAAACACTCATATGCCATCACATTCATACCCATTCCATGATATATAAAATGATGATTTCAGTGTTTGTTCGATATACGGATGAATTTTAACGTCATACAGTCGATGTTAATCGCAATTAATGTAACGACATAATATGCGCTCAGGATAGAATGGAAATTCACTAAATATGGGTGTATCAATGAGGGGGTAAGATGAATAAATATTAAATATTAAATGTATTATTACGATGAATGTTACAGAAGGTTGAGCAAAATGATAGGAAGCCGAATCCCATCATCGATTCACGTAGTGACTTGCTCAATCAAATTAGGCAAGGAACACAGCTCAAACCGGTGATGAATGAACCAAAACCCGCGGCAACGGTTACTCCAGGTGGGCCAGGTGGATTGGCCGGTGCTTTATCTCGAGCTCTCGCCGAACGTTCACGATTACTCGGCTACACTGATGACAGTCAAGATTCAAGTAGTGATACTAGTGATGATGACGATTGGGACAATTAGTAAACTCACAATAGTAATTATAATGGGGAAGAATAAAGAGCCCAAGTATATTCATATTATGTATAGGAGGAAACAACGAGAACTAAGACACGGAAATAATTGCGGGAAAATTACTTTCAAATCATAGATTTCCATATTTCCGTTTATCCTATTTTTCTTCATCATCCTCAATACTAGTGTGGAGACGATGTGTATGATTCCAATTGTAATATCTTGTAATGACCAATCACAGATTATCCATAAGTATTACACAGTTTATTTTGATAACCATCGATAACTATGTTGAACTCTTTCATTCGCTTTCACAACGCCGAAGTAGATTTTGTTTAAATCTTGGGAATACGTGCCTGGTAATTCCAACAAAGGAATATGTATGTACATGATTAAAAATCAATTATGTAACATTCATCAAGGAGACCGTTTCATGGTGTATATTTGTGCATCCAGCACATCGTTTATGTATGTACATATATACTCGAAAAGTATATTGGAAAGTGAATCCGAGTAATAGTAAAATTGAATGAAATCAGAATAGAAATAAAGAAGTAATAATCAAATTCTATTGGAAAATGGCTGTAGGAATATAGAAAATACAGTAACATCACATTGAAAGCAATTTGTCAACAGGTTGAATGAGAATTTTTGATCTCAATAGTCACCGATGACGAAATTTGCCTGTACATAGATTTGTTTTATGTATATATTCATTACGAAGGAGAAATCCTAGTCAGACATAAAAAACAGCTTGACAGCAAAAATGAGCTCAAAATTCCCTGTTGAGTTTTTTTATTTACGCTAAATTATAATTGCCATTTCATTTTGTATTGAATAGTTTGCAATTATTGACTCGTTGAATGAAATAATAGTCAATAGATGTATGATTATTCAGCGTACTAAAAATAAGCAATCCAAATGATGGAGATTGAATGAAACTAAAGTTAGTAGCAGAGTATATTTAGATCCATTCTTTGTTAAAAAATATGAAAACGTTAAATGTTTGTGGGATAAAAAAAAAGAGAAAAAAGAATTGTATGATAACTAAAAAGTTTCTTCCATTAGAATATTTATGCATACACCCGAAGGAATGGTATTTAGATAGTGGTAATGACCAGTGTGTGGGTGTAACACCAGATTGCAGTTTGAAGGAATGATGCCCGCAGTTATTGTTCTGTTCAATAATTGAAGAATTATCATATATATCGGAAAGAAATAAACATATTTAATTATTTCACAGACATTGTGTCAATTTGAAAGAGTGTAATCCCATTATTTTGCAAACTTATACAGTGTGAGAAGAGATATTTCACAACTATATTTTGAGTAATTATTTCATCAATGATACTTATATTAGAGATTTCATACTGAATATTCATTCAAAACTTATATTAGAAATGTATATGTGTATATGTTTTTTGTCCCGATTTTCTGAGCCAAAACACAATGTATGTTACGTATCATAATTAGTATGAATGATTTACTAGGCCCGGATAACGTAGTAATGTTTCTAAAACGAATTGAATACAGAAAAAAAATCGTTGATGATAATTAGAAATCTTGTACTATTAAAGGACTAGAAGAGCTTTATTTTCTCCATAAATCTATCATCGATTTTACATATTCTGCATGCCAATGTTTCTAAGTTAAAAGTATCAATATTTTAAGTGTATGAACAAAAAACATTGCATACATATTCAGTTTATATGTTTTTATATTACTGCCCGCGATGGAAAAACAAACTGACTTACGTACAAAGTATCACGTACATAAATTAATGCATATACGTGACAATAACGTACGTTTTTCTATTCAATGATTCAATTGATACGAACATAGCTTGAGAACGACCATTTGTAAATTATTAATAATTTTATCCTTTTTAATTAGATATGTAAATAACGTATATATATTGTTTGGACATTCGTTCTGAATGTTTGCTTTTTTACACGTTTATGTGGGTCTATCTAATATGAAAAAGTGAAATTGATTAATCCTAAATTTTATGTGAAAAGAAGGGCAAAACTGATTATAATATATAAGAGTAAATTCATTTCCAAATGTATTTGTCCATTCTTTAGACCTTGTTGATTTGGCTCGTCGATATTATTGCCACCAAAACTTCCTGCCGCCGGATACCATGAATCTGTGACTGGATCCTAATAATATTGGAAATAAGAAACCATTTTGTATTCCACCAAAACTTATCATCCGTAATGGTTTGTGGTTGGCTGAATACAAAACTTATTACATACTTGATTCGACGAAATCCAAGTGCTCGTAGCCCAAGCTGGAATTTCTGTTGTAGTTTTCGGTGGTTGTGATGTCCACGACATGCCTCTTCCATAATTTGGAGAACGTTGAGTTACCACCACTGCTGGTTCTTCTATAATATGCGGAACCGTTGAACTTTTTTCCCCTGCTTCGATCACTTTTTTTTCAGATCCATCAACAAGTTTTGTTGTAACGACCTCCTCAATGGCATTCACAGTCGTTTGATGGCCAGCATCTGATGTAACGATGGTTGGCGAACCATCATTATCCAAGTCGTCACTTTCTGTAAAGTGATAATCCACTTCATGTGATCATTATGAATTATAATGAACTAAAAGTTGCATTGGATCTTTGATATTTTCATGAAAGCGGTCATTCCTTTCATGCTACGGTTGGTTTGTCTTACTAGGTAGGTCATTCAAGGACCGGCTGGTGCTCCGGAATGATGATGGATTATTCACAGAATTTGGAGCAGCTCCATGAAAATTACTCGCTTGTCCTGCATAATTGTCCGGTGATAATGTTCGATGATGAGCGCGACGATTATTGTTGATACTACTTCGACTGTCAGATTTCTCTTCTAGTGAACTTACAGATAATACTATTGAATTGTCTGTCACTGTATTGTGGCAATTGTCATTATTTGTTGGTCTGAATTCAAAATTGTAATACAAATATATTAATAAATGATAATTCAATTCTTCGATTTCATACCAATAACATTATCTGTACTCACATATAATTTTGACATTGATCTTGAAGAAAGCTCAGGGCTCTATCTAAAATTTGACGGGAAAAACGTAGAGCCGCGCCACTTCCGTCTCCATTGTCGCATCTTTTCCGTGTCTCTCTAATTACGCATGTTCGGAAATGATGATGCTTGCTGCAATGTATCATTTTTTTTTTTTTGGTATTATAAATTAAAAGGAAATAGAAGTAATTTATAATATATAATGAGAGAAAAAATCTGAAACATAATCAAACTAACCAACATAGACTTGAACGAGCCATTTCACCTTTCGATACTTCTTGGACTAGAGCTGAATACTCTTCACCACAATGTTGAGATTCAGTTACAGTTGCTTTAAGACAGCTAGCGTATTGTAGATATTCTATTCGTTTCATGTAAAAAATATGTTTATTTTTATATTGATATTTTGAGGTAAAATTAATTGTGAGAAAATATGAATGGCGGCACCAAGTTATAATTTTACCGGCTTGGTACGTTGGAACTGAACACATTTGATGAATAGATGCAATGGGCGCTTCGACTGCTGCGTTGAATTGATCTATTTTACGTTTGGAATAGCATCTGTCGATGTAAGGCTTGATGCAGTCAACGAATCTGGCCCATGTTCTGCGATCAATTAATTCTATTGGATCTGACATTTTCAATAAAATTGATGCTATATCGCATGACAAAAACTTCAAACGTATGTAGAATGTCGCCCTCTCTCATCTCTTCACATTCACTTATACATGCGTAACTCTGGATAGAATTAGAAAAAAATCATTCAGAAGTCAAACACGCGATAAATTCTGGTCAATTCGGTTCTACGATATCATTTCTCCATCGAAAAAATGGTTGATGATATGAAAACGGCAGATCAGAGCTATTGCACATCTGACATAATAAAATTATACGGTATTTGGTGAGAAGAGCAGGTACTCCAGTAGTCGCGAATGAGCATAAATTTGCTTCCGAAATGTGAAAATTGTTTGTTCAAATATGTGAATATTGTCATATCGGGTTAATGAATAATTTCAACAGTCATTGGTTGATGATTATGTGGTATAAATCTACAGTGTTGTCAGTAGGGGATAGGTGCTGCAATTGTAACAAAATACCTTTCGCTCACTTAATAACAAAAATCGAATTATAATAAAACAATGAAAAAATTAATATGAACTGCTACTATTTATTATTCTCAATATATCTATTAAAGTATTGACATAAGCCCCACACCACAATATTAAAACATAAAATTGTTATTAAAAAAGTTGTGAAGTATGAAAAAAGAAAGTTTTCGCGCGTATTTCAAAGAACTGTGAATATTTTAATATTGGAGCAAAATTAAAAGTTAGAACTTTTGTCTATCTCATAAATTACTGTTTCGAGTAAGTTAAAAAAAAACATAATGAATTTTAATCTCATTAATTATTTGTTGAGTGTTACAATTGCCCCTTGTTACAATTGCAGCATCTCTCCCCTATAATTTGTGTTTGATGGAGAAAAACTGTTGTGGAAGTTTGAAGTAATGCTACTCTGCCCACTATGATTGATCTAATGTTGGCCAGGCATTTATTTGAAATAGGTCTTTGAGGTGAAATTAAGTTTATACACAACCGCAAAAGTTAAGTTTTTCAAATATTGTACACAATTGGTGTGTCGTGTCTTTATCATGAACGAGCATACTTGTGAATATATTATTGTAATATATTTGGGTGTAGTGCAAGAAACTATGGGGATGAATGGAGAAGGAAAGGGATATTGTATAAAATACTCGAAGATATCAATCATATTAACATATTTTATGCACGTTCTATATTTTAGGGGGTTATTATATTATCTTATTATAGTTATGATAGATTATTTCAAGATTGTTTTGAACCCGATTTGTCAATGAAAACATGATGAACAGCACCAAAGTAGCCGACATATTGACATTCAGTCAATGGTAGTCATACAATCCACTCGCTGTTTGTGATGCACAAACAAACTTTTTCGTGGCTTTTAAACGCCGCGACCTCAAACCATATAAATATGGAAAATTATTCGACAATTGACGATTAAATAATCGTTAATTCCGTTTCAGTTATTTTGTTCCGGATAGAAGGATATTAATGTGGTTTAGTATATGTTACTTTTGATATGCGTTTTTCAATGAAAAATTCCAAATAGCCGATGAGTTTTGAAAAATAATTCAATGTTTAAGCTCTATGGAATATATAGTAGGCACATAGTTGTCCTGTGTCCAAAATTGAAATGCAAATTTGACCGGCTTCTAAGCATTCTAATACGTGTTTGATGGGAATGTTTCGCGTGCAAATCATTGACATTGAATGCGCTATAAGTCACTGTATACTTCCGAAAAATTCCCAAAGTACCCAATCTTGCCTCCGTTCTTCCATATCGTTCCCCTCCATACATTAAATTCCAATAGTCAAGTGATGGGTATGAAATTCTCATTTTCATGTGCACAATATAATTTTATAGTGCAATATCCATAATCCAATACCTGCAAACCATATCTATGTCCCTCATGTTATCCGGGAAAATCATGTGAGGATCTTTCAACAATGGATCAGCGAAAACAATACATTTTTGATGATCTTCATTCGCGCAACCCTGACACTGAACAATATTTACCAATTCACCTGAAAAAAATTTTGAATCCCATTGATAGAAAATGTCAAATGAATACAATTTATGAATTATTTGAATCCACCTCAAAAACACAATACTTACAGACAAGTAGGAGACTGAGAGTGATTGATTGTGACTTCATGCTTGGAAACATTTTCTGTAAAATCTATTCGACAAATATCATTTATGCAAGTAAAAAAATGTGATTTAGTTATTAGAACGGGTAAAGTCCACGATACAAAATATTCCGACACGTGTGCATCTGGCAACAAATTCGCGTTTCTTTTAAGAGGTCAAAAACAGTTTGACATCGTGAAAATATGTTTATTACCAGAAATTTTTGAAACTTCACAAAATGAAATAATCCGCATAATAAGTGCGACTAATTTTCATGAAACTTTCAACTTTAATGATGACATTGTTATTTTGTACATTATATCGAAGATTTTTTAGTTTTTTTATAAATAAACTAGCAATGGCGTTTTTAACTGCGACATGTATGTTTCCATAAGACATTTGAAATTTTAAAAAGCAAACAATTATTGGAATTTAAGAAAAAAAATAGCGAATGTCAATCTAACATGACTAAGAACATTGTTTGGAGAAAAATCAGTGAAGTCACATCTGACGCGATGACTTCGCAATGGAATTGAATTTTCGGGACTTTTTTTTATTTTCATATTTTAGAAGTAATGCAGACAACAAAGAATGGATTCTTCGAAATTCCGAGATGGAAGAAAATCTACAAATCAAAAGTACGCTACTTTCTCTTCTCGTCAAAACTTCCTAATAGCTATAAAACTTTTTACAAGCTGTGAATTGTAGTCAATAAAATCCACATTTGAAACAACCCCAAAGATCATTGCAAACTTATATTCCAAGCTCTTATTGATGCTAGATAATATTTGATTTGAGTAACGGCAAACATAATGGAGCCAACAGCTCTATAATCTCACCAATGCAAATATATTCAATAAGGCAACGTTAAATTTTACAAAACTGTCTCTGTAATAAAATTGGAAATTTCTTTGCATTCGCGGGTCGGATTTTTTGTCCATTCAGTGTCATTTAAATTTTTCACCCCTCCCATCTTGAATATGAATATTCATTGTTATTTTTTATTGGCAATCAAAAAATTGTTCTGCTGCTACAATCTTTGAATATTTCTTATGCTATTTAGTTTATCGGGAAAGTTTTTATTTTTTGTTTCGAACACTCGATAATATCTTTAGGTTCTTCGATATTTGTTTCGATGTTGTAATATTTTTGGAGATTGCGAATATCAATTTTGATTGAGTTTGTGTAACGATAATGGACCGTTCGTGCAATTTTGTCGATGCTATACGTATTAGATTATGAAAATTGATCATTGGGCCTCATATGTATCCATCTATGCGTATTTCAACTGCATCTTTCGGAGTATATTCATACCTCATATTGTTTTATATATTCTTTAAATTGTCATTCCAATTCTACACTATAATTCCGTGACATAAAAATCATAGAACATCATTTGTTTATTTGAATTGGCTAATTTTATGAAGTTTTTGGTTGTCAACATTATTTCAATTTTCACCCACTACAATCTAAGATGTGATGTCATTCATTACAATTCCTCTGAATTCGACGAAAACGGGTTGAGTCTCAACAGAGTGAGTTTTCGATTCGGATGCTGGGACCAAAAGCCAGGATCTTTGTCAGATTCCAAATCGATTGAGCGTTCAATCTTTTCAAAATTACACCTCTGAATTTCATGATGATGATAAAACAATTAAAAAAGAGAAACCGAGATTTAATTACATAAATGCCATTTATGTGCACTGTGATGGTGAATATGCATATTCTGATCTAAATTGAAGAAATTTTTATGATTATGAAGCGGATTCCATTTCAGAAAATTTATCTAATGCTGACAGGCAATCAGGCCAATAACAAATGATAAAATTGGCTGATATTCAGCTGGTGCCACTGACTTCACTCAGAAATATTAGATCTCAATGAAAAGTACTATCTCAAATCCATACCTAATCATAATCCATATGAACAAATTCACATGAATCGCTTGAACATCTTTATAATCTATCGCTTTTATTTCATCAGTTTCTCACGCTAAATTCGTATACAAAAATGAAAAGTTAGGGTGACTTTTTGATCAGCTTATCATCAATTGCATGCAATTGCGTTTCCACATGTGTCAAATTGATAAGTATTGCAAATGTTTCGTCCTGTGGTACCGAAAATTAGTATTTGATCCGTAAAATATTCCCGTCGAGCATCCATCTCGTTTGTGAACTATTGTCTCATTCTATATACTTGTATGAAATCGACGAAATTTTTGCTGCAGTGTGGACAAATTTCTTTCCCTTTATTATTCATCAATACGATCAGCAATAGCATATGGAAAGCTCACTATTTTACAAGGTTGGGATTAAATATTTAATTGTGAGAACTCTAGAATGTTTCTACACATTGCATTCCATGACGTTAATGTTCAATTTATAGTGCGTCGCGATGTGAAAGTCAAGGATTCATTTTATCTATATATCATTACTTCGTTCAACTCCTATTTGATAAGATACAACTTTAATAACACGAATATAATTTCGGCGCATTGATTTTCCCAACGGTATTGCGTGTTATAAACATTTTCCTTCAAATTTCCAACACAGGAAATCACATATATGTGAGCTCATGCGGAATTAGTGAATCAAAAAATATCTACAAGACAACACGATTAAATACAGTTTTCTATCGAAGAATTATTTTTGACAGTATTTTCAACATATGAGAAAGAAAGAGTAAAAAAATCAAAAGAGTAAAGAAGTCAATGTGATATATTAACACGCCTTAATTTTCACTTGTAAAATCCATATCTGCTCAAGTATTCGGAATGATGATAACAAGTTTACTTATTACTTCTTGTTGCAGTATTGAATTGAATAAAGGTATAGGAATCACCGCGACTACAATTGGCATCAGACTGATTTATTCGGTGAACGATAATTTAAGTTTATATACATCTGAACATGAACAAAAATTCAAAGTGAGAGAAAAAAACATTATCGCCCAAAAATAAATTTTATATGATTAAAAATTTTTTGTCTTCTGCACAGTTCAAACATATAATGAAAAGAATAAAATTTGAAGTGACTGATGAATTTTTGGGTCAATCATTTTATGTGGTGAATTATGAAGAAAGTACTACGTTGTAACAGATAAATAAGCTATGAACAACTGAACAGAGCCACTTACCAAAATTCTGAGATCTTCTGGAAAAAATACTCCAAATCTTGATGCAACGAAATCATACAATCAATCGAAATATTGTTTTTGAAAAATATTAACGCGCAATAATGAATAACATACAAATATTTACAGTAATGTAGATGACGGTGTTTATGAAAAAAAGAGTTCAATGCTGTGATTGTACTTGTGAACTGATAAATTGGACTTTGAAGATCGAGGATTGAAATGTATTTAAGTTTAGAGCTGCAGCGAATCACAGACTATTCGTGTTGGATCGCAATGAAGAACTGACCAGAGGCCGAGTGGCCAACGGAACTACACACCACAGAACTTGTCGGTGGAGGTCGGTCGAAGCGGCAGAAGTATCGTCCGTACTGACATATACAGCCCTTAACAATGTAAACGAGTTTGTACAGGTGTTCCACGTTCAAAACTCACTGCCTCGTAATCCATTTTACACGCACGATCCTTCGTAACCCCATGTTATTAATTTAGTATTGTTCATCAAATCACTCTACAAATTCAAATTCATTGTGCCAATTTTCTTCATAGATTGAAAAACACATCAGATAAACGAATAAATGTCACCGCTCTTGTTTTATAATTATTACATCCATTGTTTTATATAAATATGAAAAAAGTGTTATGAACTAATTAATTTATAATGAAAAACTGAAATATTTGACGTATTGTAATACAAACCTGCAGTCGCTCCAATTCTTTTCGTGTCCTACATTTTAATGGCAACCAAACGTAAATCGCCGCTGTTTCTTGTCTGACCCGATAATCTGAAGATCATATCATGTTGAATGTAATATTGAATAAACTTCCAAGTATAATTGAGTAGAAGGTTGAAGATTGGAAATATCGGCACTATAATTCGATTAGTCGCGCTAATTAATAATTAATTTTATACATGAATTGACATTAGAAAGTTTTTTTGTTCTATGCAGCTGTAAACAATGTCGTCATCTATGTATGACATTCATGAACCTTTTGGTGTACAAATTACAGGTAAAAGAATGCGATTTCATGAAGTCATTGACCCTTGTAACGAAATTCCTCTATTGTCATTGTATACTTTGTAGTGAGAGAATTGTCACCACACTCTCATCACAATAGTAGAACAACTGAAATATAATGTAATTGCGCCATCTCGCTTGCTGACTGCCATGATCAGATTGACTCATGCTCTAGTGGGTTTGTTTATTCAGAATGTAAGCATTTTTATTCTATGGTATGTATGACCTCATGGTTTCCGGATTATTAGAAGGAACATACTGACGGAATAATTGAACCATTTCTAAGTTTTACCCAGTCCATCACTTCGATATCATTAAAAAATACCATAAATTCTGTTCGACCAGTTCATGAGATAAACGCGAATTTTACTGTTCAAAAAATGTGAAACAGGCTGTAGGTGAATATCAGAATATGCAAAGTAGAGCTCACACCGTGTTTTAGTCAAAGTGTGTTGCTGCCATTCGTTATAAGTCAAGACGGTCAAGCAGGGTCGATAATCTCCTTCCCCTTGGGTCAGTTAACGCTTGACACGCAAGCAGTAGAGGGTCATTTAAACTGTAGTAAAACTACACTATCTAGAATTTCAATATATATCTCGAAATGATCGCGACGAGGGTTGTTTGTTTGTACGGTCCTTCCACGAAGAATTACGTTTTGAATTGGAAACTGCCTCAAAGAATTATAAATCCACCATTTCTCGGTACAACTCGATTCTCATACGAAATTTCTTGATCAATGTCGCTCTTTTCAACTTTGTTTGACTATTGACAAATAGTGGTAGCAGGAAAATACGATTCAGTCTTCAGAGGTTTAGATGTAATCACAAAAGTACTGGAGACACGCAACAATGGTGAACGGAACAAGTCGACACGAGACCGTATTGAACGGTGATAATTTCTTAGAAGTTATGAAGCATTTCCATTCGATCATTTGCTACATTATATTTGCGAGTCCAAGCGATAAAAAAAAATATAAAAACACAACAAATTGGTGAATGAGGTGATAGATGATACGAACTCGTGTTTTGACGTCAAGTTGAATTAGTTTACTTTATTGATGTTCAATACAACTCCTCCAGTTTATTCGTTTTCCTCTGAACGTAGTCGTGCGTTTGCGTTCGTCACCCGGATTGAAAGTTGCTGAGCTCTCTCGACGATGACTTTCCTTTTTTTACTGCTTACTGCGTGCGCAATTTCCGCACAAAATTTACGATTCTGCATCATCAAAACTTCGAGTTCCTAAAATTCGAACAAATTGTCATGAATTGTCTTCAATAACCGAAATAAATAAAAAAGAGTTTAAGTTCAGATAGTTTACCTTAACATTGTGCACAAGCACTTTTCGGAACCCAGTTGGCAACATATGACGCGTTTTCTTATTGCTTCCATAACCGATGTTGGGCATCAAGTATTGGCCCTTAAAACGTCTACGCACTCTGTTGTCAATACCTTTCGGTTTTCGCCAATTCCGCTGTAACAACGCGAGTAATATAGAATAGATTCAGTATCATTGAGGAAAATTGACCGACAGATTGTACGAATGCGTGGATACAGTTAATTGATTTGAGAAAATCAATGTTTTCAAGCACTCATAATAGAGGTTATGTGTGTACCTTGAGTTTATCATATCGATCGCTCTGATGTCTTACGAATTTTTTCGTCCTCTTCTTGACGATCGTTGGTCTATATACGGGACGAATCGCCATTCTTTTTTATTTTATCGGAGATGCTGAAAGGAGGAAAAACACAGTTAGTTTTATGTAAACACTAGTTCAATGGTTTCATGAGAAAGTCATGACACCATATCTCGTTCTTCATATCAATAATTCTGCACAATACTCATATTTTACAATAAATACTGTATTTAGAATATAGTATTGATATTCCTCCACAAAATCAACAACAAATAATGCGATCGAAAACTGAGATTCCATATATATTTTCGGATGTTTTATCAAAATACGTACCGTCTCCAACGTAATATAAATTGAAAAGATAGAAATGACGGACCATGCGATCAACTTAGATCCGAAACAGTAGAATAGTTTGATGACGCCACCAGTGGGTGAGGAACAGTACTGAATATGAGGCTCGATGTCAAACCAAATACTCTGCTATATCGGCCGACTATCGCGCTATTTGGCTATGTGTCTATATATATATATATATATATATATATATATATATATATATATTTTGGGAAATCTTCCACTTAAGGATGTATGTAAGAAATATCGACTTGTTAAACTTTTCGTGAATTTAAAATATATGATAGAGTTGATCACGCAGCATCGATTGGAAAAAAAAAAGGTACCTATCCGATGATTTAAGAGAAATATTTAAGAATTAAAGCCTCATTTAACGCCGTGTTATTTGTACCGGAAGTT
>JAPYZF010000593.1:0-45582 GCA_030523045.1 Meteorus cinctellus | reverse complement strand
CGGTGAGAAGGTTCGAGCGTATATATATATATATATATATATATATATATATATATATATATATATATATATATATTCACATACACATACATATATGTATCATTCGTATTCAAATTTCAAATTTCAAATACATATAAATATTACTCCTACTTGAAAAATACTGTTGACAAATATAGATATTTAAATAACGATGACTCGACGATGAATTCAATGTGCGAGAAAAAAATCAGTCAATAAATTACTCAACCCAATAATAAATTACGCAACTCGATGTTTTATTTTTAGAGTAGTATAAGTGTGTGAAAAATGAAGTAGAATTTCTGATATAAATGTATTCTGGTGTAATTAGTGGTCATTATGATAAGAGTATGTGCATGTAGAAGGGATTTTTTCTTGAAATTCCATATAGAAATTGTCATCACGTTGCCTCAATTTATCTTCGACCGATTATCATTCAATATTCAAGAAGATGAAACTATTCGTATTATCCTGTTTTAGTATTTGATCAATGCATTTTCATTATCGCTAAGTAGCGAATATAAATGAAGTTAAAACTCTGATGTCTGCTATCAATCATCAAAATATACCAAGTATCACTTTTCTCATGACGGAGGAAATTATGAAGAGTTAAGAAGCGAATCCAATCTCATTGAAGCGGAATGTAAATTTCCACAGAGCACCCGCCATACATATGTTTGCACTAGACCATGTGTGAAATAATGAGAATGCGGGTAATGTCAAAATGATCCCCATTAGTGCCCGATGAATACTGTTAACAGCATGGTAGCCATGGAAAACCCGATGTATGAAGTATATACTACCCTGACGTGTTATGTTTTTTCCCAAAGGCGTGCAGAAGTTGGTCATTGTGAGGGAATAACGGCGACAGAGAGAGCCAGAGAGAAGGTGGAGAGATATTGTGTGTTGTTATGAATTCGAAGGAGAAGTGTAAAACAGAGAGAGAGAGAGAGAGAGAGAGAGAGAGAGAGAGAGAGAGAGAGAGAGCGAATATGAACGTGCAACAATAGCGTGCAGCTTTTTCTCTAACAAATAAATACAATATATGAATCGAGCGATTGCAAATATAAATAAGCGCGATTAAATCAAAATCGTGTCACATTGGCAATGATAATAAACACATTGCAGGAATGAGATGAAAATGTTTAGCTGTAAAAGGTAAAGCTTCAAAATTGAATAGACAATATATAGATGACTGTATTCAAATCGAAATCACCATTGTGACACGTCTGATTCTTTTATATTGCCTGCCGTGCAAGTTTTGCAATTGGTTCAAATTTATACATACTCGAACAATATATACACGAACGGTTAAATATATATTGTATAGGTACATATAAATTAAGAATGCAGAGAGTTTACATAGAGATAATTTCAAGATAGAAAATATATACGTAATATTAAAGAGCGAATTTTGAGAACAAATGCAAGAAATAGAAAAAATTAAAAACGTAACACTCAATCAGACGTTCGGATTAGTGATTCAGAAATTTTGATAGCTCAATCCGAATACGTCGAACGGTGTGTGTGAGTCGGAAGAACGTTTATTTTGTTTTATGTATCATTTTTCAATTGATTTTTTAGTGATTGGTGTTGCGAAATGTTAATACAGACACCAACGGTTCGTTACCGTTGACAAGGAGCAGTGCAGAATGGGCGATGGTGGCAGCGCCATTGGTCACGCGACATGTATACGTGCCATTGTGCACGGGTGCTATCGTACTAACGCTCAAAGCGCTATTAAATGCATCATATTGTCGTATGGTGATTGTATCTTCGAGGGATTGGACCCGAATACGTGAACCGCCGCCACCACGTTTAGCACCAACTTTTCTCTGACCATTTGCATTCGTTTTCTTCGAATTTCCGTTACTGGTTGCGGTAACATCTCCATCATGTGCACCAATTGGCACAAGATCTTTCAGCCATGTGAATGTTAGTGGCAGGTCGCCAGTCACAACAACGCACTGAATACTTGTACGATCGCCTACGTTTAAATCGCGAGCAAAATTGAAAGGCGTGATTTTAGGCGGCACTGAAAGAAACAATACAGAAATAGGTGGTGTGATGGTGTAGCATTCCTTGATAAAACATGAAAAAAAATACTCCTCTCATCAACAATTTTCTTGTATTTATTTTTTCTTCCTCTTTGATAATGAAAGCAGCTTACACTGTAAAAAATCTGGTGGTGAATTTAATCTCAGATCATGAATATTATTATCCATAGTGAACTTATACAGTGATATTTCTATATCTGAGTTGGAGAAAAAAGGTATTAAGAGTCGGTAGAATATTGAAAGAACATTGGTTATTACCAATTATACGAATAAAGATGATCAAACTTGGAGATTCAATTTTTTAAGTTTGGGACCGAAGATAATTCTTATCCAAAATTGAATGTATAAAGACAATTTCCTGCACTTATGTTCTCATGTGTGATGATGGATTGTGTTTTTGTTTGTACCTGCAAGAGCTCAGGGTGAATCAGATTAAGGGGGAAAGCAGGGAAAGCGGCGAATTCACCCGCCTACTTATGGTCTCCGTATCGCTAAATTATTTTAGTATTTGGTAGAAGTACAATGAGTTTATGTGTTGATTATTCATTATTCATGAACGCTCCACTTCTATCAATGGTCGCAAGATATGAGCAAGAACATTTATGAATGAATACTAGCAGAGATCGTTGCGCACAATCTACGTTCTTATCGTTTCGAATCAGCATAGTAAATATGTTATCATCATAAATTCATTACCTGAATTTTTCATACCAATACATAAATGTTCACTCATCCATTGCACAAAGTCTAATTAATTCTCATGTTTCTACAACAAAATGTAGATCCTATAATTTCCATCCAACTGATTCCAACATTACAAACACAACTGGAAAAATATTTCATGAAATCACATCAAAAAATTTAGGAAATTTCACCTAACGTGATATATTTTATTAACATTACGTGTTCACATTTTTTTCTCACTATTACGGTTTTTTCATTCACAATAAGAGAGACTATAAGTGAATGCTGGGGCCGACTTGGCAGGTGAATTCTTCCACATCCCGTATCAAGAAGGAGACAATTCTATTGATAAATAAAAAATTCACGTTGCATAATTCGAAATTTGATAGGTAAATTCGGAATCTCGATATAAACCAATCATCATTAATTATCGACGAAAAATTTTCCAATTGCATCATTCTTCTGTTCGAACTCCGATCATTGAGTCGAAAGTACCACCAAAAAATGTAACACTGCATAAAATTCCACTCGTGAATTTTTTACTGCGTAATATATAATTATCACAGGAAAGAATATATTTGTATATAGTAGAGACATTTCAACAGAGGCACTATAAATATACAGCTGCCACATATGGCTTCAGGGGTTTTTAATCAGTACAGTCACGAATATCCCGTACAATACATCTGTATGTACTTATAAGTCTGATAGAGCTACTACTGTTTGTACCACTTTGTAATCGTAGACTTCAAGTGATTTCTCATTTTACAGTGTTACTGTTATCATATTCAGTCCACAATATCAAAAATGTTCGATACATCTCTGTTCTCTTTAAAGTAATAAATCTGATTGAACAGTATGATATTAAGAACCATATTCATTGAGCCTTTGAAACACCACATATAATATTTGTGTACATGTACAATCGCGAAATGCAAAATTTGTGCATAGTTTCGTCAACATTTTAATTCATTCACGTACCATTATGTAAGTTCATAGAACAGCACAATGACATTTGTAAGTTCAAAGACAGGAAGTTGCAAGAACGATGCAACATAGAGCACAAACATATACAAACTTCTCTGTATGCTTGAAACTTCACACAAAAAAGTCTGTATGAACATGTCTCTGTAATTCATATAATAGTTCAACCATAGTATGTTGAACGATATTCGCATATGAAAATCCTGCTCAATAATACCTCTTCATCTCAGCCGGCATTCCACCGCACTATTCTTTGTACATGCACTGGATAAAACTTGCTTGCAACATCCCCCCACAACCCCCGCCCCCCACCCCCCCCCCCCCCCCCCCCCCCCCCCCCCCCCCCGACTCCTCGTTTTTTTGTTTCGTGATCGAAGTGATCTTAGAGTTAGAAAGTGTAATTGTTCGGAGAAAGTTCAGATGAAAAAAGTGAGGGTGAAAAAACAATATAGCGACTTCAATTCCACGGAGATGACGTTTATTACCAAGGAAAAAGTAATATCTTCTTAATTCGTTAGAATTAACTTGTGACTCAAAGGTTCAATGAACATGTTATCCATCAAATGAAACATATTATTTTTTTCTTCATCGTTATTACTATGACTGAGATATTGTGTTTTGCTTCACAAAACAATAAATCAACGAAGTAAATCAGTGTATATACAGGACATTCAATTTGGCACAGTCTCAGGAGAATTTGCATTCTTTGCTATTATATATATTTGGCTGAATAACAGCGCTGCACGAAGAATGTGTATGTATACATACGCAAGATGAATGCACAGGCTAGATGTTCATTTTAATTATACAAATAGCGAATTATTAACATGAAATAGATACCAATTGGATTGATCAAAATGAATTAAAAATAATTCACCATCAATTAATTCTGCTTCTCGTATTCGCCGTTCTTTATATTCGATTATAAAAAAATATAGCCAAGCGGCGTTTAAATAATAGAACGAACGTTGGCAATTCGGAGAGTTGGAAAATGTATGGAAAAAATGAATAAAAAAATGTGAAAGCTAAATATTCTACGCAGATGGTTTTGGCGTCTCGATGTAGGAAAATTTACACATAAATGAGGTATCCACGAGCGCGCAAATATATAAATATGTATATAGATATATATGTTCGTGTCATAGGCATACCAGTGAAGTGTATATGTGTACATATGTAATATCGGAGTGGTGAGCGAGCTCGTGCAGGACGGATGCATATGAGCGGTGCAGTGAGTGGCGGTTGGCCCCGTGCACCAGGTTATTTCCGTATGTTTGAGGGGGTTGTGTGCATCCATTCATTTAGTTATTTATTTATTCTTTCATTTATTTATATTGATGCATATGTATATACATAAATAGATATACGAGAAATGATAGTGTACCGATTGATGAAAATAAATTTTTTGAGTCACGCAAACCCCCCGATCCAATTCGATTACATATTCGTATGAAATTTGTTTTTTATTTGCCGATCCAATGTATCAACGACTGTATTTTTTTCCAGTGCACAAAAAATTGTCGCGAAATTACTGTTTATATATTATTATTGGAATAAAAATTTTCATTTTTGATACTTTGAGGGAATCAAAAACGTCGTATGCGCCAAAAAAAAACACTTCGCGTTTCAAGTGGGAATTTTCTATTCCTACTCAATTGATTCATTTGTATGAACTCAATTCGAAACTAACTGAAAGGAAATTAATGTACTATATAATCGCGAGTCATGTACTCCGAAGAATATTAAAAATAAATTCTCAATATGAAATTCTCACTGAGTATTTATATGAGAAACTTTCCCTCATGAATTTTAAATAAAAGACATAATTCTGTAACGGTAACAATATAAATTGAATTTCCCTTTGTCTTCCATGAAAATTGGCGCTGTGCTTTGTCAATAGTTCGGAAACGTTGCTCAATTCCCTACTATCAGAATACATGCGGTTAAACTTTACACCTTTCCGGAGTAACTTTTCATCGAAGAAAAAAAAGTGGAAAATAATTTCATAAGGTCACGCCGGACGCTGGTTTCTATGATTTTTCGCTTTTTGAATTTTTAACATTGGCTAATGTCTTGTTCCATCTGAATTTGGAGATAGGAGTATATTAAAGTTACATACACCCCCTGGTGGTTTCTTATATCAAATGAACATGAGCTGGCGCATACAACATTGTAGATTCAATGATATATGCCTATCATAATTTTTTCTCTCCTCTTCAATGAGATAACTTGAGCAAATGGACGGTGGACTTCATCCACCAAGAGATGGATCATATTAGTCTATTTTACTAACAATTCTATAGAGAGGGTTATGGAAAATATATAAACACTGTTATCAGTTTTTTTTTCAGCCAGATTCGCCACACTTCAGTTACCTGTGTCATATGACCTCTCAATTGGTTCATGCATTTTTTAAATGAATATTGACGAGAGAAAAATGTTTTCAGAAGTAGGGATATTGAATTACTAATTATACGCATAGCGAAGAAAAGTACTCCCGTAATTTGTCCCGTACAACATCTTATCAGAATAAATAAATAATTCCGCAATTGTATGGCCATAAATATCCAACGAATGGAATATCAGAACACATCAAATTCGCACGCCCTCCTGACTATCAAAAGTCACTTGGGAGTATAAACATATAAATATATATACCAATGACTTATTGATCCCAGAGCGACTATATATCAATTGAAATGTGACATAAATATTAAAATAAATTATTCCAACATTGTAAAACATGTTATATTACTTACCAAGTACACGCACGTCTACCGAACGGTGTGACGTAAAGTTGTGTTTATTGCGAGCAATGCAGGTGTATGTACCTTGATCTGCATTACGTTGGACAGTATCAATAGTCAAAGTTCCATTCGCCAATCTTTGTCGCATATTCGTCGGCAATTTCGTACCATCTGAAAAATGAAACAGAAACGAATGATAAAAATCATAGTAATGATGACAATGAAGCTTTGCAGGAATATTATTAATGAACATTTAATATCCAATATTCACTATGAATTGGAAACTCTATAATTGTAGAACAAATACATACAAATATACCTCAGCGAAAATTTATATTGGAATGCGTACTTTTTTCCCACACAATTGATTCGATGGGATATCCAGCAACTGGACACTTGATTTGAAGCTGTTTTTCCGCAATTGCCGATACAATTGACATTGGACGCACGTACGGTAATCCTGAAAACACGAAAGCAGTATACAGAATTTTTTCATCAAAGTTGCACGTTTATAGATCAATTCATTATTCGCTATTGGTTCAATGATGGTAATAAATGCTGAAAAGTTTAGGACTGGGAGAATGAACTGAATCCAATTGAATTTGCATTCGTTAGAAGATAATTCTTTGATGTAATCTAGCCGTCGAACTAATTACAAAACATTTGGCAACTATTGAATGCCAATCCAATATGCATTTCATTTTTCATGGGTCAGATTTTCGATGTTCTTTGTTCGATTTGCAATACCACTCGTTATACCTATCGAATGACATGTCGCATTGATTAGTTTTACTTCCCAAGTACTTCCTAACTATTGATAATTATTTGCACTCACCATAAACATTAAGTCGGCCTGAATGAGATGCCTCTCCTGCTCTACTTGCAGCTTTGCATTCATATTCCCCACTATCCTCTGATTTGACCGACGATATGTTGACATGGGATATTACATCACCATATACAGTGACATACTGACCAATGAGCAAACGGTCATTTTGAGGCAGAGAAAATCCATCGAGTAACCACGATATTTGGGGCGTCGGATTTCCAGCGGCACTACATTTCAAAGAAACTGATGGTCCTGGTTGCATTGTTTGTTCAATGAATCTGTATACCAGTTGTGGCGATATTTCTGTCAACAATTTTAATCAATATATCTATTTATTATCAAATATGCGGAGCAAAAATCGTACATGTATGGACGCTTATTTGTATCAATGTTTTTTACCGAGTATTATACCGATAGAGAAACGAGGATTGTTGATAATACAATGACAGCCAGTTGAAATAATAATGACGACAATATATATGGAATAAATCACATTTGACAATTATCCAGTATGGGAAATTGGATATTCTACTATTGTCTGTTCCATAGCAGAATTGCTAATTAGAATGATAAGAGAACAGTGAATAAAAACGATGCAGTCCTATATATCAGTGTACAGATGGAAAAAAAAGGGATTGACCGTATTCTCGCGGGAGAGAATGAAGGATGGGGTTGTTCGGAACGGGGAAGGAGAAAAGTGATGGGAGAAAAAAAAAATATTGCAATAGGATCATACAACTGAGATTACCATGAATACCAATTTCCAGCTTGGGAAGATAGATTTTTGCACAGTACTGTATTTTCTGTCTATCGTTGTGAGTGAGTTTCAATAAGTAGACTCTGTCAACAGAAGTTTTATATTTCAAGTCTGTTTTTTTCTGTTTCCTTCTCAATAGATTCGACCGAAGGTAATTGATTTTTTATTTATATCAGTTTGCAAGCAAGGGTTTCACCCGTCTATTGATGAAAGTTTCATTTAACCTCTCTTTCCCATCAGACAAATGATAAAAAAATATTTTCGAAACACCAAATATGGTGATTGATTATCCAAGGAAAGTCGTAAAGTCAAATTATTTATGATGAAAGTTTAATAACAATCTTCGGCTGGATATAATACTGAACGGATCTGAGTCTATGTATTTGCAAGTCACAAAGCAGTGGGCACTTTTATAAATATGAGTAGATATACATATATAGATACATTGTCGGAACCGCCATGAACCTCGTTAGTGTATGCAAATCCAGGATATCTATGTTCTATGCAGTGTCTGGGGATTGTGTTGTACAGTATACCATGAATGTATGCACACCTGTCTACACAACGCAATGCCGCTAACAGAGAAATCCAGGTACTATTTACTGAAGACTAGTAAGAAAAAAAGGAAAAAGCCATGTGATGATAAAAAGAAATGAAAAATGAAACGACAGCTTGATAGAATGAAAAGGAATTCATTCATTTGTGTATAAAATGAGGGGGTTCATTGAGGACACAGAACAATTTCATTCCATTCCATCTCATGAAACATCTGTCCCCATCAAACATTGCAAATATGACAAGAGGAAAAAAAGAAGAAAATAAATAAATAATAAAAGAGGGGATGTCTATCAAGAGAGAAAAGTCTGACCCTTTAAACAGAACTGGAAAAAAAAAGAGGAAAAAATTTCAACAGTGCTGAATGATGACGTGAAATATTAATGAAAACTAGGTCTGTACAAACGATGATTAACATATACTGTATAGATATAAAGGGGAAATGAACAGGGGCAACGAGTAAAGGGTGGATACCGACCACAGTTCACAGAGTCATTGATCGTTCACTTGACGGCGCACTGTACGTTGACACTATTACTGTATTTTCCGGGGTAACACGCTCCCGTGCATCTAATTGAAAATCGACGTGTTTGTTCACGTCACAGAGAATGGGACACAGAGAAATGGATAACAAGAGACACAGAGAGAAATAGATAAAGATAAAACGAGATGTTTACAATGATGTGGACTGTGCAAAACACTGGCACATATATTTATATATGAAAGACGACAAAGAGTGATGAAAAACATTGGAAATTCCAATTCTTCCACCACAATAACTCATGATACTCTATTTCTAATGTACTAAAAATGAGCAATAACCATTTCTAGATAACAATTCATGAATCAGAAGAATTGTGCAGCACTAAAATTGTGTACTTAATAACGATTGAAGCCACCAAATCTATGGTTCTGTGCATATAAGTATTGACAATGAATAAAGCCCGTAGGAAAAATTGTGTCAATGTCTTATACGGTTCAAAAAAAAAAAACAGCAAGGGCGTGATAAGTTTAGAAATTAGTCAAGTATGGCATCATATCAAACAACCTTCTCAAATGGCAAATGAAATCGACATTCATCTTAGCTCTACTCACCTCCCAAACGTATTTCTGCAATTCCCTGAGCCATTTCGTGTTCATTACGAACGAAACACTGATACATACCACGATCCTCTCGCGCTATAGCACTAACGGAAATACGATCTCGAGAGATGAGACTGATGTGATCACCAGTGCGTAACGGTTGGCCATCCTTGAGCCAATAGAGCGCAGCCTGAGGGAAGCCACCCGCAGTGCATGTCTGAAACACACACGCCAACCACATTCGTCATTTGATATCTGGTCTATAATTGATTAGTATTTAATTGGCTTCTTATCATATATCTTATTACCAATATTGCGCCTTTTCCAAGATCAACTGTCTGCACAGCTGGCTGAATATGAACACTTAAAGGAGCTGATATACTCAGACGTATTTCAAGACTGGTGCTACCTTCAACATTACTCGCTGTACAGATATATGAACCACCGTCACTCTCTTGGACTCCTTGAATTATCAAGCAACCATCTCGTATAGTCCAATGATTAGAGAGCTCATCGATCGGTTCTTCGCGCTGATCACGTCGAAAATACCATCTGCGTGACAATAAAATTTGTATGAATTTCCTCGTAGGCTTTGCTGGACATATGATGGAAATCATCTCGAATTCAAAAAATTCAGTGAATCATACGTAGATATGCGCACGGAAAATACTAAACCAATAAAGGAAGCGAAGTTAGGACGAGAGAATAACAAATATTCACTAACGCCGCGGTTGAAATTATGAAATTTCTCATTAATAATTACTGAATTCGTGCTTCCAGTTTTTTTTTTTTGCATACAGAGTAAATGTCGGAATTCAAACCACAATTATAAGACAATATTTGAATTGTATATTCCACGAAGTTTATGGAATCATACCAATATTATTCATGAATTTTTATTCCAGACTGAAATGTTAACTTTTCGCGAATATTGCGTTCAAATTCTTGTCCAAACATAGTACTCTAAATGTAAAATTCTCGTTCATTCACCAATTTAACCATCGCTACGCCGTCCAAATTACAGTTCGATACATTCCGACATGGATCAATCTCTGACAATTAGCATAAATACATATATAATCATCATAGCAACTCTAATTATACCTGTAAAACTCTGAATGAAAAAGCGCAACCTTTCTACCTTCAAGACCCAATAATTAATTTCGAAATAACGGACAACATTTCTATGAAAAGCTCAGACCACGTAAAATACACATCGGTAGACATATTTATATAACAGATACTATGTATATTATACATAATATGATATGAAACATCCTCATAATAATTGTATATGGAGCATCTCCCAACCTCCTTGTCGTTCATTGCTGACGACCAAAGCATAACTTGGTCGGGTGTGGAGGATGTACGTATAACTTTGTCCTCCTGTGACCCCGACTCTCACTATTGAGTGTACGCGCCAGGCATACCATAATTCTGGCGGTACATGCTAGTGGTTCACCCTCTACACTCAATCTCGAGGGAGAACAAGTGCGAGCAAGAGCCAGAAACGGAGACAGACATGGACTGGAAGTTACCATGACAGAATATACATTGATGATGTTGAGTTACTGCAACACCATCGAGTTTCTTCATATAATGGTGCAATCATTTGCGACCACATCACGTACATACTGCTGGGTTATTTCGATCTTTCAATTGATGCACGAAATTACTGTTGAATCTGTCGAATGAGCGTGCCGTACACAACCACTATGGATGCAGTACAATTCTAACCCGTAGCAAACCCACTGATGGGAACATTGCACAATTCTCAATGGAGTGTTTCGTTCTTGGCATCATTTTATTCCAAGTTAAAATACCTCAGAAAATTTAATATGACATCCATTTAAACTCCAGACTCGCTCACCAGTTGAATTCCAACAGCGGGTCAATATTTGAATCATTTCGCTCACATTGTTTCATTCTTTTGTACAACATACACGTCCAAAATTTATAAATAACATATCTGAATTAACATTTCTTATGAGTCCTGTGTGTTTTTGTGTTGTAACTCATTGTACCGTGGTCGAATCTGCTTTAATAGAATCAAATCGACTGTAGAAAAAACGATTATTCCGAAATTATGAATTAATCGTTCCGTAATTAAATTTCTGAAGTACCGTTCAGAATCATGAAAACCTACTAATTGAAATCTAATAATTCTATCTGGTATTTGAAATTATGAAATTACGAAAAATTGTTTATGGATGAAACATGAAATCACTCGACCATGTAAAATGTTGGTGAACAGTCGGCAGTATTACCACTCCCATCGCCTCCCCAACCATCAGCACCGAGTAAAGGTTCTATACATAACGAAAATACCGAATAAAAAATAATAGGGATAAACTAACGAATAAAAATCCACTTGGAATTACCACATCTGGTGCTTTGCCTCCTATTGTATCCGGTGAACAACGAGAATTCAAGTTGATGGCAATTATCCTCATACTCTATGATGCGGCTCTTAATCAAAACACAACTAGAATACGCACGAATAGGAAGCTTTCACGAATCGTGTATAAACTTGGCAGGAAACTATGGTTGAAATTCCTTTATAGAACTTGATTCTCGATCTCGAACTATTAATTTAAAAAGAAAACATTGACAATGATAGCAGTAATCATTTCTTTCAAATACTCTTTTTCATAATACTTTAATTATAATTCTGTAAATGATATGGTTTTCACTACACTAAATTCATGTCTGTTTACCACATAGTCTATTAGCCAGTATCAATCCATAACAAATTAGAGTGCGAGATAATATCTCATATTTAGTAATCCCATAATCACAAAATAGAAAGTAATAAATATTACTGTCTCCTTGTAATATTATCTAAGTCTTCAATCGAATTTGGCACCATTAACTACCAGTAGAATTCAGGATTTAATCAACAATAATAATAATAATATCAAATAACAGAATAGAGAAGATAAATTCGCTATAGAGGCGATTGACCTCACAATTTCTTTTTTCTTCATTTTCCTCACAGTTTCCTCCATTTTTTCCTCTCTATCTCATCCCTCATTCTATTCACCACCAATCACCCACATGTACTTCTGTTAAATATTGCTTACTCCTCGAGAAAGAGTCTGACAGAGACATCTAAAAGAGGTGGAGCTCTTGGTACAGGTTATATACCAATGGATAATCGAATTTACCGAAGGAAATTGGCGTTGGACGGAGAAGGAGCATACTTCCACGTATATCTGTATATATACATAGAAATACCAGGTAAGGCCATGAGCAAAAGACCGCGAGAGGATGGTGGAAATGGGTAAGTTGGAAGCCAACCCGAGTACGCTTCAGTGTATAGTACTATGATGGTATAGATGCAAACCCTCTCTGCTCGCTCTCACTGAGTCAACTCCGCAGAAGCCGGTGTACGTTCATCGTGCGGCAATGGATGAGGCCTGGAGGATATGGCTGCAGTATGCATATATATATATAGAAAGAGAGAGGAGGGAGAGAGTATACGGATAACACAAGCCCGGATACCTAGTGACGTCGACGTGCACGTAAACGCGGAATATTTGATGGGCTGTCAGAAGCAGTCTCTGTAATCAGCGGTCGGTTTGTTTACCCTGCCTCTACAGAATGTGAGAGAGGGAGAAAGGAAAATAGTGAGATAGATAGATAGAGAGAGAAAGTGTGAGAGGGAGATGGAGAGAGAGAGAGAGAGAGAGAGCGGTAACAGGGGAGAAGTAGAGACGGAGAGAGAGGGTAAGAGAGATAGAGAAGAAAAAAATGAGAAGAGAGACGTTTATGCGCACATCCCACGTCGCTTCCTCCCATTCGTTTTCACCTCTCTTTTTTCCATTTCCGACTATATGTATCCTCTTTCTCTTCGTCTCTCAACGCTAGCTCTTACCGTTCACATACACTCTATTCGCCACTCGGTAATCTCTACCACCACGGTATACGTAACCGCATGTCGACAATTCAAACCACCAAAATGCACGTTTCTATTTTCAGTCCGCTTTACCCTCTTGTGTATACGTAAAGTAAATTTTGTTCAACAATATGGTGCAGTGGTACGGTATGAAGGATCGATTTTGGGATGAGACGTGTAAATGCTATCAACAGATGGAGCACATTTCCATCGGCTTCTCCCCTATTTTTCCCATTTTTCTAGAGTTTTATGAGTGAAAATTTTGAGGGAGAAAATTCGAAACGATGAGTCTGAAAATTTGAAGGTTGTGTAGTGGTTTCTGCTCTAAAATTTTGAAGGTAAAGGAAGTGATGGGGATGGAGATGTTCCGCTATTGTTTTAATATAATTGTCCTGAATTTTCGAATGCACTCATGGAATATAAAACAAAACCTTGGATTGTCTTCAAACAAATCAGGGAATCTTCTCCGATGTTTATATGACATCTCTACTAGAATTCTTTAATATATCTGAAAAATATGGATCTGGAATGATGTCTGTGAAAATCTTACGTCAATGATTCTCCATGATGCAATACAAATTCAAAAATGTACATTTTCGAATATATGACAAATACGTAGTGAGCATAAAAACAATTTTTTTTACTGCGCATCATCTGTATGCATGCTAGCCCGAAAACTACATCAACATATTATCAATTTTCTCTTCATTGTGTGTGCTTTAACGGGTTTGTAAAACGGCTTATTTCGGAAACGCTAATTGAAGAATAACAATCCCATTGATCGACCGGCCGAATTCATTGCCTTATCGGTGAATTGACGAACTGATGCGTGAATAGTTGATGGTAGGATTTACATTCGCATATACATTATGCAAATAGATGTCAGAATATTCATATGTGCGTGTCTGATTAAACTATTATCTCGCGCACCTTGAAGGGTGCGGGTGGAAATAAGCAATTTTACAAGCAACGAATACAATGTTTAAAATTAACATTAATATGGAAAGCAGAAAAACGCGTCTGTTAGTTTTAGCGCACACAAACAATTCCACATACATATACGTTATCCTCGTAGTTTTGTTCTTATTTGTCATGAATAAATTATTTTGCCCTTTTTTTCCTGTTTAAACACAATGTTTGTTATCCAGGGATTCAATTCACAAACATTTTATACCCTACCTATTCTCTTTGATGGTTGTATATATTTGCATAAAAAAATTTTCCAATTGTTTTTCTTTTGACTTTTTATCGGCCACGTTTATGACAGACATTGATAATGCTTACATTAGCTACATTGTTGAATGGCGCAAATTTATGAATCTGGTTTACGTTCTTCGTTTACAAAATTGTCTATTTGACTATATCTTGCTATTATTCCAATCTCATTTACCTGTTTGTTGGTGGTGGATTGGCATAAGCAACACATGGTATCACAACTGTATCCTCAAGACGAGCCGACATTGTATGTAATTTTTCATTGAGTATTGGTGGTGTGGTGCCACGAATCTCTACAACAAATAGAATATTACAATTCAGTGATGCAGCTGGAATACAAATGGCATTCAAATGTCAAAGGGAAGACATTTAGCATTTTTTATGTCAATTGATCCGGCAAATTTATACACTAAAATGAGAATTTCATTAACCCAACTGAAATAACATAAGTTTCCGAAATTGGTGTGTTGAAGTACTGCAAGGGAATGAAAGGATTCAATCGGTTTATAGCAATCCTTTTTTTTAACGTGAGGTGAACAATTGGTTTTCATATCGTATTGTAATTTCTGGTCCCCCTGTCCGGTTATTACAAAAAACAGATCATTATATTAATTTCATATATTGTGCGACGCAGATAATCGTCATTTTATTTCAAACATGTGCGTTGAAACCAACATCAAAAACTCAATAAACACTATGAATCATCACAGCATAAAAGTAAACTGAAGAGATTCCAGGCTGTTGAACCACAAAGAAGAGAGCAGCGGGTGCTCGTTTTCTTTTCTTCGCTCCCCCCCCCCCCCCCCCCCCCCCCCCCCAGTCCATTTCCCGAGATTAAAATTGATATGCACATACTAGACGTACATGGAAAACATTTCAAATATTTTATTGACCAGAACCAAATAAGAGAGATGAATAGAAAAAATAGTAGAAATTCGATGCATTATTTCAAATGAGCTCTTTTCATATTTCATATCTGTCTCATAATTCGAACACCTTTATTTTTTTTTATTCTTTGTTGTTTCTTAAACATATTCCCGAGAGAATAGAAAAGAAGCTCATACCTACTTGGAATGAGTTCATGTTGTTCCTACTCGTGATATACGGAAAATGTTCTCCACGGCATATCATAAATAGCCCAGGATAGGAAGAAGCACAGCATATATAGCTGTGGGTACGCGCGCGCGCGCGCACACACCCGCCTGTTTCTCAGGGAAAGGCGAAGAAGGAAAAGAATGGGGCCAAGTGGATAACCCCGTACAATGTTCCTTACACACGCACGACTACCATTACAACTACCACATTTAATGGAAAATTGTACGACCAAAAACCAGTAGAGAACAGTATTCTTTATCCGATACGGTTCACCATAAAACTGGATCATGTCAAATGAAGAGAAAACATTTTTATTGTACTTTATGTATGTTTATATGCCCATGGAATATAAACACACATATACAACAGCGTATCATTGTTTCATGATTATATATATTATTATCGCTTATGGAGAAGTTAAAAAATGAAAAACCCGAAGATGAGTAAGCCAAAAAATCCTGGATGGATTGAAAACAATCAATTTTCATACGAAGAACTGCTATACACAATATTACTATACAGTGCCAACAATTCAAATTGTGTATATATGTAGCCATGATAACTCACGTGGATCCATCTTCCAAGAGGCGCCTATTGATACTGCCCCGTTTTCCTAACCCTGTACTGAAACCTAACATACATAGAAATACATCGGAAAACCCCCGTAGCTTATATACTTGGGTCAGCCATCTACAACAAGTTTTATTTTCACGTATATACTAAAACCCATTCCAGTTTGCCAAAAGGTTTCTGCAACAGAACGAACGCAAGACTGGATATACATAACTATGTATCTTATAAGAGAGAAAAAGACAGGAACCATAAGCCACCAGTGCTTGGGTAAAGCACTCAAGTGTATGGAGAAGAGGCACAGAAAACAAGACGAAACTCCCAGCAACAGAGAGATGGTATAGAAAAGGGGAAATGTACTCTCTTGAGTCCCAGCTAACTAACGATACTTTCCTACTATCCATGTGATACTCGAGGTTCGCATGCCGCTTCAGACGAGTCTGCAACGTGACTCTACCCATAGTGAATGAGAAAGAGAGAAAGGAGAAATGTTCAAGTATATCAAACTGCCGCGACACGTAGTGCATACAGTACAGAATGCGTATGTGTAGCACCAGTGTTGCACTCATATAAAGATGAAATTTATCCTCTACGTCTCGATGAATTCATCATTATACGTCATGTATACATAGGGATGTGCTTGAACATATACCCTATTAATTATTTCTGTTCAATCGTGTCTTCGTTCCATTTTTGTTTATTCATTCATCTTTTCTTCTTCTCGTTATGTTTTGAGTACAGTCTTTGATGAATGATACCTCACACTCAATTGACTTCGATCTGAGTGTTGTATCAATTAATAAATTAATTAACGTAGTGTCAAGGGTATCCAGTGGTGACTTTGTACAGTGGATCAGCAGAGTGGATTGACTAATTATGGTTCTCGAGGATCTTAATTCGTAGGGAATGTTTATTTTAATCAGAGAATTTTTTTTCAGCCTATCATTACAATATATCAAATAGCTGTGGACGAAGATAAGAAATATTGAAGTGTGAATGGTTTTTCCTTTTTGTCAAATGGATGTTTCAAGTCCTGCCAATACCGAAAGAAGCGAAAGATATCGCAAAACGATAGCATTCTTCATAATTGAACATGAACTCGAAAGCGACCGTCTAAAATGCAAAAAACGTAGGAAACAGAAGTTAAAATTGAAGTTTTTTCTCCGAACATTGAAAATATCCGAATAATAATGTGGATGAAGTACTGTTTGAACTATTCGAATGTTTTGTAAATTCATAATGAAATTATTTATGAAAATTGCATTATCATATTGAATCGATCACTGCTTTGTGCAATTTTATTCTCCTTTAATTTTGAATCGAAATCTATTGCGCATTGCCTCTAACTCACAATTTATTCATCTCACCAGTTGACTGAATCAAAAAGAATCATAACACACAACTAGAATGGACTTTAATAAAATTGAACCAATTTAGTACAGAACATTATCAAAATGTTTACTGGAAAATATCCTGATAAACTCTTGGCACATATGAAATTACTCAAGGTACCGCAGTTTTTCTTCGTGTATTTAATTAATCATTATGATGACATATCGTTCTATTGAGTATTTGTCATTACGTAATTATTATTCACGTAATTAATACCGATTCATGCCTGATTTTTGTGTACCCATACTATTATATGGATCGCATGCCCTCTGGCACATCGTGCGATTGGTAAATTGAGGAATGACCGTTGGTCCATACTGAAAATGCTCTCTGGGCTATGTGAAGAGGGAGAGAGAGAGAGAGAGAGAGAGAGAGAGAGAGAGAGAGAGAGAGAGAGAGAGAGAGAGAAAGAAAAAAAAGGGGAGTGAGAATTAATATTCAATTAAACGTTACTGCTGCTATTGCATGTGTAGAATTCCATCTATGAGTTAATAAATATTATAGTGAATCGAAATTTTCAATAAAAGTTATACCAGATATGTACATATAATGCAAGTACACGAATATTCTGTGAATGTAGATGATAATTACTTACCAGTCAGTTGAACACGTCCAACATTGGGACTGACTAGAGTTTCTTGAGTCAATCGATGGTGTGTTCTACATCGGTAGGTCATTTGTGCATCACTTCGTGTAATGTTGATGATCATCAAATCACCACTTGGTAGCATGTGATACTTCCCATCTATCGCAATGAACAATGACATTTCTACAATTATTATCTCTCTAACATAATTGGTCATAATATCAATTTTTATGATGATAACACTGTGTAATTAATCGTATTGACTATAATGATTAAATATAAATACATACACGATACGCGTTTTTTTTTCATCCCATGGCGGAATTTAGGTAAAGAATTTTCATGATCATATTTCATTTGCAAGAATTTATAGGTTGAACATTTTATTCGGGAAAATTATTCCAGTGGGAATTTTTTCTTGGGGAAATTTTAACAGCGACATTTCTTCGAGGAAAGTTTGTGCGGAGAAATAAACGACTTCTGTCTCTCACTAGTTACTTAACATATTTTTTCTTTCCTTCCTTTCACGTGAAAATCATTTAAAATTAGTTTCCAAATATGTTTTGCCAAATGATCAATAACTTGAGGAATAATCTATTCAGTATTCAATCATCCCCCGAATCCTCCACCAATATTGATAACTGAACACAATTGACGGATATGTAATACAGCCACTCATAGTAATATTCTAAATGGGAATTTGTCATTTAACGGAAAATAAAAATGTCATTATGGCTCGAACTATTAATTAATATTACTGGTCTTATTGTTACGCAATGAACTACTGTCCAACATGGAAAATATCGGAACACTGAATACTAATCTATTATTCTCACCGCTCATTGTTGATGGATAAATATTGAAAGAGGGTTCTTGAAGCCAAGACGTAACCGTTACGTGATCTCGCACGAAGCTTGGTACGTTGCACCGCATAAGCACATTGTTACCCAGGAAACCACCCAAGCTTTGGACTTCCGGATCGTAACGCTGGTTCACCACTGAAAACACATTCATGCATACCCTCTGTATACAGATATACACATATAGGTGAACGTGAAAGATGAACGTGTGGATGAATCTGTTAGGGACAGGGTTGAAAGTTGAGTGAACTAGCTGTCACAATGTAAAGTCTCTTGTGGAACCTTCAGTTTCAACTCCAACTCCGATATAGAATAATATATACGAGGGTGAAAGAGCGAGTAAGGTGTGTCAAATGGCAAAAAATCTGAAAGTCTACAAGATGTGCGCTTGAGAAGGGCAAAACAGAATTGCGATGAACGTGATGTGACAAAAAAAACACGTATATATATGTCATGAGTTTATATAGAGGACAGAAAAAATACATGATACGCTGTGGAAGACACTATTCCTGAGTTGAGCGTATGACTCCTCACCCAAAGACTATTTTCCACTAGAAGGATAAATTAATTTCATTCACAACTTACGTCAATATTTCGAGACTTTGATATCAAAATATTCCTGATTCGAACTCTTTATTTTCCATAGAAAGAGTGAGCCTGACGAGAATTCAATTACATAAAATAAGAATTATTTAAATTACTTCCTTTTCCATAGCGAATCCATACCATTTTCGGATGAAGTACACGAATCAATTGCAAATCAAATATAGAGCAAGTCACGATAATACGATTAATTTCAAATATAGAAATGATATCATTAATAATAATATATTAATCTATCGCTTGATGATAGAGTTTGCAAAATATTATCCGATTTCACTTCAAAAATTCAGTATCTCCTGTGTCACTCATTGAAACTTGAGAAACACAAAATACAAATTATATATCCAAACTTTGTGATTTCGAGGACAAAGATACTTCATGAAATCCATGAATCAGAGAAATAATGCCTCGAATGCAATGAATTGTCATTTCAGATTTTTTCGTGTTTTTTTTAGTGTGAAACAAATGGGTGCCATCTGCTTCATGCAGTGTGGTGGAATGAGGCAGCACAGTTGGTAAAATTGTCTACAAGTAATAACATAGACTTTCATTCTGCGGTGATGATGATGGCACTGGTGTATATGAAGATATGAAGGAAAAGATGAAGACCGCGCCGCCACAAGTTCGTTGAGGTCGAGGTGTACATGAGAAAAGAGAGAATCGAGTATATATGTGAGTGAGAAACTGGGGTTTGATAACCACCGTTTGCGAGACTCAGCAGAGCGTGGCACTCAGACTCTGGAATAGGGTGAAAACTCTGTGGGTTTCGTTTGCCTTTCGTTTATATATATATATATATACCTATATTGTACACGACTTCAACTTCATGGGTACACCGGCCGGGTATCAACTCACCAGACATTTTTCCATGTTCCGGGTGATATTTACAAACCATGAAATATGCAGGAAAAATCTACCCTGCCTTTGAGATACAGTGGAAAAAAGAATAATTTTATGTCAGCATATCCACGCTATATTTGCAGTTGCTTTAGAAAATACAAGTGTTTTTGAGAAAAATTATTTCGACGTAAAATAGATAGTTGTTCAAGGGAAAATGTTTATATCAGATAAAATGTTTGTTTTGCAGAAGGCATTAAATCCGATAAGATGCAATCAGATCTAATATCAAAACAATTTTCAATCTCTATGGTACATAGAGTGGGTCGCCCGGAATCTGATTAGATCAAAATATATTGAAATTCGTTTGAATTCAATAGAGCATGTTCAAATCTAACTTAATATTGGGATGATTTTTAGTAAAGAACAGAACAAATTTATCCATATCCAGTTTTTGTGGCATGGGTGTCATAAAAAAATGAATGAACTTCAATCAATGAAAACAATATGTGATGGTGATGTCATCGAGAATAAAATTCATTCACAAATATTTGGCTGATATTATTTTAACTCATCAAGCGTATTTCCACTTGTGAGTTCAATAAAGCGAAACATATGTATAAAAATGAGAGAAAGCACACATACAGAATTGGATGGGAAAAAATATAAAGCTGACGTAGCAGAAGAGCTGAGAAGGCATAGTTATGAACCGGAAAAAGGTAAAAGTTGCGTTCGCTCGTCTATGATTTACGAAGGCGTTAGTTCGATAAAGAATTTCCGGTTCGTTTATTATTCTCTCGAGGAAAGTCTATTCCTTCCAATGGGACAGTCTACTTCTTCGTCCTTATGTATTTTCTATCGCAAAAGACATATGTGAACGCACACATATAAAACGTGTGAGAGAGTAGCATACATATATTTGCACATAATATTTTCGGTCCATTTTGTGAATCTCTTGTCTCCATTTTCTCCGTTCACACAAAACGAAAATAAAAATGATGAAAAAAAACAATACAATTCACATGTTAACCTTTCTTTCTTTTATAAATAAATCCATCTCGCGTTTATATAAAACATTCATGAGTACACATTGTGCCCTGTTTTTTTTGTCAAATCTTTTATTTTCATCAGTGAGTTCTACAGTTCATTTGAATATTGGGAGGGAAAAAAAGCATACTCATATAGCAAAAAGTATGAAAGCGAATGCAGAAGAGTTAATGCAATTACTCCTTCAATATTCATGCCGAACTCTCTTTGGTGGTAAACTTATATAGTCCCCGGAAAAAAGGAGAAATAAAAAGTAATGATCCGTTGAAAAAGAGTTTATGAATTGAAATATAAAAAAAAAAGTATGATTAATTTCGAATTAATTATATCTTGATAAAATGATTGAACTCACCAGCCCGCACCGTTACGTCTCTACTAACAACAGCACCAACGCTATTTATTGCTGAACATTTATAGATCGCCCAATGGACATCCTGACGAAAAGCCTCAGCTTCAAATGCCGGAAAGTAAATGGTTCCATTGCCAAACACCACTCTTATACCGGGTATTGTGGCAACATTACCACCATCAGCTGCTAACCATTCTACTGTAGGTTCAGGGTTCCCTCTGACAGTGCAATCAACTTTGCCACCACTTCCATTCGTGAATTCTACTCTTGATTGTGGTTCAACTATGAAATTAGGACCCTGCATCTCGTAAGAAGCGTTACCACCTGGAACGAAACATGAGACAAAGAGTTAAGAATTAATTAGAACACGTATAAAAATATGGTGACGAAAAATATAGCAATGATATATTTTTTATGTTATTTCAAATGGGCGGTAAAGCCGATACTGAATGACGCATCGACAGCCGAAGAGAAATTCTTGAAACATTCTCTAACATCAATTTTTAATATACTAACAATCGATTGCATTGTATGAGAGACAAAGGCATAAAGTGCCTATCAGTTGAGTACACGAGTTTCTCATATAATCACATAACAGGCATTTTAAATAATTATCCAACGTATATACAACAGCTGGTCGATACTCGAGAAACTATTGGCAACATACGAGGGACAGCTCATAGAAACTCTCATTGCTTCGATAATATACAAGACGAAAAAGAATCGGTGACGAGGTACACAGAGAGAAAGAAAAAAAAATTGAGTACAGGGTTAGTGCTCTCAGCATAGTGCGTGGCAAGCGTATATACATACATATATACATTGTACACACTCTTTGCTTTCCAACGTATATATTTTAGAAAGTGAAGGTACCCGCAAGAGGGAAAGCCCTCTCTTTCCATTGTTTGGATATTCAGATGAGCCAGCAGTGAAGCTTTACTCTTCTCAACGAGCCATTTAACTCATCATCAAAAAGATACATAACGCCGCAAGACAACTCTGATGAATTTTGAAAATTTTATATGCGGATATTAGATGAAATGTAAATTATTCGTTTATAATTATTTTGTCTGGAATCAGAAAAAAATATGAAAACCAATTGAGAACATTCTGATATTGTTGAAAAAAAATTGGTTGGAAATTTGAGGGAGCAATGTCTAAATCGAATAATAAAAATAAAGAAATGATGACGTTGAATGACCAGGGTGATATTTAAATTTTTCTAAAGAAAAATTTAGGTATAAAGTTAAAAAATAAGTACTTCATTAATATGCGCGTGCAAACTCTATAAAATGTGTCAATAAAAACTATTCTTTTTTATACGGCAATTGGAAAACTTTGTGGAAAGGTCTCTGGTGATAAAGCCAAACTAGCAACTCAGCAATGTAGTTAGCACGGCGTCATGGCACAGCCGAGAAACGCGAAGTGGATACTCGCTCCTAACAAGATTGGGACGCCCTGACAGTACAGATAACAACGATGAACCTGACATCCGCTCACCCTCCATTCCCCGACAATTGTATGCTCCGGAAAATGAGCCAGCAAACATTTGCGTTTATAGTAACGATCTAGCATTCACTTGTGGCCACTTTTTCCCCCAGCCCCCTCATTCCACTCTACCCCAAAAAAATAAAGAATAATTCTACAGCTATCTAAACACAAATAAATATCACCATCCTAACTCTGGCAATGGAGCAATAACCATAATTACTCTTGTTCATTATCCGAATAACTTCATTACTCATAATGGAGAAGTAAGAGAAATTTAATAATAATGACAACAGCCATAGTTATATACACTGATGAAAAGAAATGATCAAGGAAAGAATAGAATTGTGGAATGTAGTATATTGTTGTGTCGTTGAGTATTGATAGAATGATAATGTCGACACAAAACATGGATGAAGAATGCTGGGCCATCGTTGACCGAATACTTTTATATTGAACGAAGAGAGAAAAAAATACTCTGTTATGCGGTACTCAAAAGTCTGCTGCTCATCCGGTGGTTTACAATTACCGTCTTGCATTCACTCAGTGAACGATGAGGAGCACGTCTATCAGACAGGAATTTCTGCGGCTGCCGTCCAACAATGCAAACCAACTTTCTCGTTTCAATGTATTGTTTCCATTGTTCTTCATTCTTCTCGATCATCCCGGTTGTCGGATGCCAGCCTGCCGACTGCTCATTCCCATATACTGTCCTACTGTCATGTATATCTGTATACGTGCCACCACTCTTCTGGTCCACGAGTGCAAAGATTACAGATTTCAATGAGTTGCTCTTTCATGAAGCCATACATATATACTCATAATTTAGCGTCACCGAAAAAATGGAAAAAAAAATAAAAGGAATAAGTTAAAATGAAATAAATGAAAGAATATAAATGCGGAAAAAATATCATATCGTTCATACGTGTGATAATTCTCGTTTTGTAAGCTAATCGAATTTACGAAATAATCTAATTATTGAGACTAACTTTTCATGATAATTCACGAATATGTTACACCCTCTATTTTTACAGAAAATTCTGGAGGAATTCTTATTCATGAAATCTAAAAAAAATTGAAAAAATAGGGAGGAGTCGAAAAAATTTCACGATCTACATATAGCGTCAAGAGAATTCAGCTTGTTTTTCTTCACCCAAATCGAGGTCGATCTTCGTATATATATGTTTCAACATCAGGAGAGAATCCATTAGAGTGATCCTCGTCCCCAGTTCAAACTCTTGAAAGAAAATATCCATATATGAATGTATGACGGTCTACAGTAAGGATGCAATGTTGAATGCTATATGAATTAGCTCTTGCCTGATTCAAATGTGGTAGATGCTCGTTAAATTGACTCATGCATTTTAAGGCATCAAGCACTTCGTTCCCCAATATATATAATAAGCAAAATCCTCATACCATATCTACATATTCTCCCAACTTCCCTATTGGGGCAGTAAATTAACCGTAAATTATACAGGCTCTACACATTGAGTGATGTATAACGACGTTATATATTACCAAATCATTATCTTTCACACATAATAATCACAATGAGTTCTCACAGATTCATATTCACTTATTAGTGTTATCATCACCAAACGATTATACACAAATTATATACTGAAATGTGAAGCTTCCAGTGCAAACACAGTTGCGAAGTTCAAAATCAATTCGGTCCCTCGATAGAGTTTTGATGAATCCGCGAGCACATTTGTATACAAATCTATCTAAATATATACATGTATAGATTGCGTTTGCATCCAAACTATGATTAAACACAAATTCTATATAAATACAAGTGAAATCAAGCGCCGCAGGGGATGTGGAGAAGCATTGAGTGAGTGAGCGAGTGAGCAAACCGTGCGCGGTTCGTACGTTGGGAGTGAATCCAGAGCAGTTTGAGCACGTGTTCGAGAATGTTAGAGAGAATTCGTTCATATATAAAGTACGCGAGAGGGAGTGTGCGAGAAATACGATACCAAACACAAAGACTCGAATGCAAATACATATTCTGTGTACTTAGGAAGCTGTTGCAACAGTAAAGCTCATGCATAGAGATTGTACTGACGTTGTACACATATAAAATCGACTGACGTAACTGCCGTCGACACCCTATTGAGTGCATACTGTAAAACTTCAACTCTTACGCATATAAATGAATAATTACGATTTCAAATTTCTTTATAATTCTAGTAGAATTATCGAAAGCAAATGCAATTTATTCACCTTTCTTTCCACCTTTCGTATCAATCTTATGATGAAAGATGTACTTTCGAAGACGGAAAATTCCTCACAAGCATTCAGTATGCCGGAAAACAATAAAATTTTGATAATGTCAGTGTAGATAAGGCATGAGTGTGAGCACCCAACGATCTATTTGTAGTCAGCTGCAAGAATTGATAATGCGTGTGATTTAGAAAGCGGTGAGCTAGAAAAAACTTTAGGTTTGTTACGTTTTAATGATACAAATTTCAAAATTCAACGCTCCACTACATTCAGTGAATTGTTCAGTGCCAGAAAAATACAATTTATTATTTCCATCATCACCATTCAATTGCAGACATACATGACGTTAGAATTTACAGACCAACGACCAAATTATGTGCGATAATGAACACGATGGACATCAGTGTAACGAATCGTATATGATAAGGGCTGGATGCCAATGCTTCCGACTGAAAGGTAACCCTTCAGAATTTTCCATTTATAATGACCTCGAGAGACTCTCCCATGCACTGATAATGGTAAGAAGCCAATGAAAAATGAAAACAAATGAAAAAAATGATCGGCACTAAAGAAATAACTCAACCCGAGTATTACATTCCTATTTTTCTCATCAAGCATCAAAAAATATAATAATTACGGGTTTTATCGCATTCAGACCCTACATGTATATGAACAAAAACAATAGACAATTTACGATACAAACTAGATGAGCGCTGCATAACATTAAAAATATTCCCATATATCTTTGTACGTTCACCCATGAAAATTGTGTTTCCAATTTAATTCTACAATGAAAATTTGTAAATAATGGCATCAACAAGGCTAATCAACGAACGTAAAAAAAGGCTCACAACACAAACTCACACAGACATATACACTAAAATTAATATATCTAAATGCAATTGATTTTATCGCTACACTAGCAGTACATAATTCGATGTTATCCAAAGATTCCACCAATGAAAAACAACATGGGCATATAAAACAAACATGACTTTGGGCAAAACGTTAAATTGTGTACCCGGTAGAGCTCATAAAATAGTAAGTGTGTTTATGCATCATACGCGTGTGTACCTTTTATACGGTCGTATCTCGTTTACGCATCTGCGCAAAGGCACATGAGATATATACAGGGTTAGATCGAGATTGTGCGGGTAAAGAGCGAGTAGTATGCAATGGTATTAGCTCATAGCGCAGTGTATATATATATAAAATAAACATACACACACATCGTAGAGTATACACATTCATATTAAACCAGAGTTCTGGGGTATATTCCAGTCTGTCACAAACAGCCGCGCTCGTTTGGGACAGGTGAGCCAGAATTATTTACCGTGAAATGGCTACCATACAAGTATAAAGTACAGCACATACAATACACTCACTCCGTATGTATCCCTTTTTCTTCCTGTTTTTATAATGCCACTCTCGATATTTAACCACCCGAGACGATAAATAAATTTTTCCCTCATTTATATAACATTCACAAATTGTAATTACTAATTGGATGGATAACTCAACGTGGAGAAATCAAACAAATATTCATTATGATGTACGAGACAATTTTTAGAGATTCTGGTCCAGCAATATTGAAAATTTACCGAAGAATAATTAGGCATGAAAATAATAATATCAACAGTTTTTGAAAATCCGATAAATACAGGCAGTGTACACCTTTAACATCCAATTGAAAATAAACAATTTACTATCGACGTTAATACATATGTGTTTGATCACGATGATGACGATGGTGATGATGATGACGATGATGATGATTTGTAATTTGTGGTTCATTTAGAAGCGAGAGGGCTGCATGATGAATTTCTAGAATTGAATATGTGGACGCAAACTTGCATCTACATGCGGTTTCACGTGTAATTACATGTTTAATTGTGCATCCGTGTGGGTACATATGTCTCTACAGAATCACAGATATGAGCTCTGTTCCATTTCCGTAATTCGAATTACAACCCCAATCAGAAAAAAACTTAACTACTCATATTCCAATAGGAAAACTAATTCCGCATATTGCAAGAAAATCAGTGCGAGCACGATATCGAGAAATCACTATTATCGACTTTATGTTCACCATTCATAGATATTTATCAATAAAACTTACAGAAGTGACATCATCCAAGAATAACCACTCAACGTTGACCGAGATAAAGATTTTCGTTTTCGCTCAAAAAACATTGATTATCATTACCAAATATCTCCTATCAATAATTTCGGAATGCATTAGATAACGTCAACAAATAACTGAATGAAATAATTTCAGCGAAAGCTGTCAAAGAAATTTGGCAGTACAAAAACCGTTCTAGTTCTCACGTGGATGTCATAAGGAATAAGCTGAAGCGAGACAATAGACAAATAGCACTTACAGTCCTGGCATACCAATTACTATCACGTATATACATTTACTTGACTATGTACTGATATGGATATATATATATATATATATAAATAATTGTTTGCTTGTGTTTTACACTAGTAGGAGTGGAAAATAGAGATGGAAAAGAGAAATAGGGAACCTAGTCAGGTTCCACCGGATTACTGAGAGACGAATACTCCAGAATGATGTGTAGTGGCAAGAGGGTGGTTAGAGTGTACAAGAGCAATGGTGAATAGTAGCAGTGGTGGTGGTAGTAGTGATGTTGGTGGTTGTGAAGGTTGATTGTAAAACGGGAGAGCCGACTAAGATGATGGCTGTGCAACGAAGAAAGCCACAATATTTCAAGAACCTTTCCTGTTGGCGTTCACCTATCTCAAATTCACTCACTCGCTCTCTCTCACCCGCCATTTCTCTCACCCTCGCCTAATGAGACCGTGCGGTTACATCACAGACTCGGGACAAATTGAAACGTACGACGACGACGAAACACCCGCCGGGTATGAGGAAACACGCGGTGTGAGTTAGGGTGAACATACCATATAGCAACCTTCTAATGCGTGACTCCACCACGTACTACATCCGACATTGGCATTTCACTTCTGAATATGTATCTGTGTATGTCTATGTGCATGTTGTGTATAGGAATACATTTATATAAATATATGTATACTAGGATTCCAACTATTTCATCATGTACACGTTTTTCCTCTTTCCACGGCTCATTCATCCAGGTGCTTGATGTGCATCACTATGTTTGTGTGAGCATCAATAACCTCGCTAACTGATGCACAGACTCAAAATGCACAGACTCAAAACAACATCAACCATTCATTGATATATGGAATGATGACATATTTAGCCTTGAGCATTTTTGCTACCACGTTTCATCCTGCTCTAATATTTACAGCAAGATATTGAAAAATTAATTTAAAGTGAAAAATATAAGAGGTCATATGTATGGAGCGATGAACAGAACATTCGCTTGATAACTTGGATAAATATATGAAAGAGGATATGTTTATATGTTTGTTTATTGAATATGTTTCGACTTCTTTTCATCCTCCTTGCTCATGAGTTCCCGATGAAAAATAAATACTTCTCGATGTCACGTAAATACAATACGTCAAGAATGAATAACATTATTCGAATATAATAAATTCACTGAAAATGAATAGGTTTATTTCGTTGGAAGAAAGAAATTCGAAATCGAATGAGTTATTATGTTCAAAGGATTATTATCTCCCATCCATCTCATTAATGATGCAAATGTGTTTTTAAATTCCAACGTGTTACAATCACATCGCCCTACTTGGAATTTCGATCATTTTTTTCATCTCGAGGTTCAAATGCACAATCGTACTCGCACATTGTCAAGACAACCAAGAACGAAAAAGTGCGACAAAATAAAAAAGATATCTGCTGACAATATATCTTTCTCAGTATACACATACACACACCTCCATACAGACTCATGTACAATAGCTTTACAGTACAGATGAAGGTCTTGAATAGTAGGTGGCATGCAAAATGCTGCGTCGACGTTATCGCGTGCCCACCACAGCTAGAGATAAAGAGGCTGACGTAGTGGAGACGAAGTCTTCCCATTTTTCAACTATATACTTTCGCTGAGTTTTCCTTGGCACGGGTACCTCTCGCACCCGCGCGAACTCTCGCACTTCCACATATACATTCATACTCCAATATATATGTGTACAATGTTACCACTTTTCTTCAACGGCGGCTTGCGCGTCTGGACGTACCTTATTGTTCACATTTCCCACATTGTTCCCGCAATACGCGCACGACGTAACACCATGCCTCCATCTTAACGAAGATTTAGACGTTCAACCTCTTGCATTATGTTGCGTGACCAGAATTTATTTGCCTCTGAGCGCCATATTTTCCTACTAGTGGGAATATACCAACCACTGTTCTCCGGTGACGTTGAACACAGGCAAACACCCACAACCCATCAGCCTCCATTTCACCATTTCGCTTTTGTGCGCACTCTCTCCTTTGCTCTCTCCATTTTCCAGTCTTTCACCTCACTCACACTCCAAGCGCCCACAAACCGCCCAACAAACCAACCGTTTATATATACAATAACGTAATCAGAGACGTTGATACCAATGTACACACACAAACACACAAGTCATATATACTAGTGCAATACCATTGTACAAGTCCATTGCTGAATTGAAACGAAATACCAACATCAGTGGTATTCAATGCATCAATGATTTATCGATCGGATTCTTCTGTCGAAAAGAATGCATGCACAATGCGAAACCCGTGAGTTAAACCAATGCATTGATGTGTTCATGTGTAGGCTCAAGAATCAGGTATTAATGGTACGTGCAATCGTCAGGCTCTTTCTTCCCTTTTTCTACTTTCGTTAAAGAGTGAGCTCTATGAATTTTAAACGAATGTTGTGGATATTTCAGATATTGTTAGATTTATGTTTACACAAGGTCTGGCAAATGATAACAAGTTACTTCGTCTTCATTTTTTTTCCTCTCCTCAATGAAGAAATATCGCAACATAATTGCAATTTTTATTGAACATTTGTTGAATAACCAACACTGCTGAATGTAAAGATATACTTGCTGTAATTTTCCTGTGGCTGCCGAGAAAAAGTCGGCAGTCTTCAATTCAGATTACTCGCAAGTTCCATTGCCCCCATACATACACGAAAGGAAATAAGTGGGTATATATATATATATATATATGTATAAATAGTAGCCTGAGAGTGTTGAATGGCAGAAAGTAAATAAAATGGAATAAAAACTAAAATGAGAAAAATAAATGGAAAGAAAGAAGTATAACGCGCCACCGAATACGCTCACTCTCGATTGGCTGCAATGCGAAAAGGCAAAACTTTTTCAAATACCAGAAGAAAGAACCGATGTATATATATATATGGGTGTATGTATGTGTATGTGCGTAACTGTGTGAAGAAGGAGTATTGATTGCAGAACCCATCAGGAAAACGGAAAGCACTGTACATGTATGTAAGATCGAGTAGATATGATAAACATATTTCACAAGTCAACACACATATTGCATTTTTTCCTGTCTTGGAAGAAATACGGAAAGATTGAAAATGGCTGAATGACTCGAGTCTGAATCGTTCGGAATGTAAATTTCAAACTTGCTAAACTAAATATGATGATATGAATATAATAATAACTTCTCTGGTATACTACTGCAAATGTAGATGTATAGGGAACATGAATGAAGAATTGTACTAAAAACAATGAATTTTGAAATTGTTGACAAGCTGAAGAATAGCCGATAACGAACAGCAATGCAAGGACGGTATATACTTTTGGAGCAATGCGGTGACCGTCCCATCCTTACTTCTCATTAACATCTCTACAAAATCTTTATAAGTACTTATTCCAGGAAATCATTCACAGCTGTGAAAAAAAAAAAAAAAAAAACATTTGATATTGAAAAAATATAAACGAAACTTATTTCTTTTCCTTCCATTATGAATCACTTAACCTGAATTTCATTCGCCGCGTAACGAGTCACAAACAGAATTCTCTCCTAATTACTATATACACAATTACTAGTAGAGCTCTACTAAGACCCAAAGATTCATAAACCCGCCTGAAATGGCAGCCTTGTAATCCTAAGAAGAACCATAAACATACACAACAATTACTTGAGGGTGATGTTCGTTGCGCGCAACGGTACTCTCAAAAAACTTTACCACCCTACTTGACCGTTCTTCGATGTTAAATTTTATACCAAACGAATACAGAGTTGAGAGAAGGAAAAATAGTAATTGACGATGCCCAATCATCCCACGATAAAAAAAAAATTAATGAATTCAAAAGGAGAAATGAAAAGCATTATCGATAGTAGACAAATGAAATACGATCAATCACACATCTTCCATAAAAGTGCTTACACAACTGCGAAGTGACTTCCACAATGGTCAGTGAACTGCGGTGCTAGTTATTTACGAGGAGAAACTGTCAGAAACAGTATTTTATTTGTTGGTTAAGAAACATATACACACTCGAACTCATACATCCATGAAATCATATATAAATATACAGCACATTTGGAATGGCGTTGGTTTGCCGTAGGGTGTGTGCGAAGGAGTTGCAAAAAAATAAAAATGAGGTAGACAAAGAATAAGAGATGGAAGAAGGAGCAAGGGAAAGAGAGTGAGGGCAGCAGCTCAGAAAGCCTCGCGAACTTCTCGGGTCACCGCCGTCACGGAACAATACAATCCTATCTCGCTCCCTCATTTCCCCTTTAGTTTCCTGCTCGCTCTTCTAGGCGAGGTAGTACTGTACCCTTCGTCTCATATATATGTTGCTCTCTGCTCGTTTCCACTCTCCTTCCTTTTTTACTTCTCCCTTTATTTTCTCTCACTCGCGCACGTTGCTTCCGTTAGCTTCCATTTCTTCCACATGGCCTACAATTCAGCCAAACCGTAACTACCAGACCACTATACTCCCTTCTACTACTGCGGCTGCTGCCACCGCCGAACACACTACATACATACACTACTCGTTCGCATTTTTACTCTTTCTCACTTGCTCTTGCACTATCAAACGGAATTTCCTTCACTTCTTGGAACGCCGCGCACCCGCATCTCTTTTACCCTGCAGTATAAACCATGAAATAGATGAAACACATACGAGTGCAGTCTAGGAGGAATGAAAGGGAAAAATTTTTTTATATAAAACAAACAAACAAAAAATTTAAGGGGGAAAAGAACGGAAAAATGGCAAAAAAAGACGAATGTGGAGAAAGGCGCGAGGGCATATTGCTCGACTAGACGCAGTAGCCACAAAAAAATTCCTGACAAAGTGTCTGCTGTTTTCTTATTATAAGAATATAAAGTCTTTATTCATATAATATGGTCTGTTTGTATATTTGTAGGAGGGTGTGAGGATGCCCACAGGTAATTGGCACTTTCGTGTTGCCGTGTTGTTGTGTTATGCTTTGATATCAATGTTTTAAGAGAAAATTATCTTGTGATGTGAAAACAAAATAATAGTGAGAAGGAGAAATAAGAAAAGAAGTTGGAGTTGAAGTTAAATGAGGAAGGCATCTCTGTGTACAAAAAACCAAGATGCAAACGTATCAACCTCAATCGGTGGAGCATAAATTTTTAATATATTAATAGCAAAGATAGTCATCAACTGGGCCTTAGACTATAAACGGAAACTGCGCTCTGAAATTTCAAGCAATCGACGATTTTGCAAAGAGAAATACTCACAAATCCTCAATAAATTGAATATTTATTTTTTTTGCTCATTATCATCTCAACTAGACAGAGTAAATGATCATATATCTTTGTGCTCTCAAAAGTACGCATGAGAAATTGTCCACCTTAATCTACATGGGTTCAAAAAAATTGTTCAAGTACGAAAAAAAAAGTTGCAAGGGGAAGATTTGCATTTTCATCTGTTTACATACACGCACACATAAGTATCCGAAGCATCTCTGCATCCTGTAAATATAGAAACAACTTCAACCACACGACAACTGGATCAAAGTCGAGACTACATAGATGAGAGAACCTTTGATCGCACACACTCCATCTTCCGCCAGTCGGAAATGCAACCTGCCACTAACAGTATCACAAGAAATGTGATTTCAAATCTTTAGAAAAATATTTCCCAGCTAATACATGATTAAAATGTACTATTACATATTATACTCACATGTATAAGTATATGCCTGAGATTTTATGCAAGATAGCAACAAATTTCCATGAAAGAAAGATGAATAAATAAAATAAGGCCACATCATTAATATCTTGAGTTACATTTCGGAAAACTTCTCTGAATGATAAACTTTTTTATTCCTTTTTTTTCCACTCGAGAGTTCACACTATATATATATCAATCAGATTAAAAGACTGATAATAATAATAACAATAATAATAATAATAATAAATACACTCGTGATGGCACTAGAGTAAAGAGCAAACTGTTGTTGTGAGCACGGGACAGACTCAACTTCATATATACATTGAGATAAAAAAGTGTATTCTACTATATTGCACCCTGTTCATGCATTGTGAATGAAATAAGTTAGAGTTCAAAGTTTCTAATGATGTTCGATTTTTTTTGTTCCTTCCGACCAAATATTATGAAGTTGTCACATATAAATTAAGTGAGATTAATATCCGCACTATATCGAGGGATTGATATTACAGTAGTTTTGTCGGTCAGACAGTTGGGCGGGGCATATAGTTATGCTTTATGATATGTTTTAATGCGCGCTGATGCTTATCAGACAATAAATAATTGGATAACTTGTATTCCTCATCTAATATTATTATGTATATTTCATCCTCAAATTCAGATTTTAATCGAAATAACTTCCAAAACGTATATCGAAGTTTCTAATGACACTAAAGTCCAGAAAAAAGAGAAAAAAGAATGTTGAATATGCCGAAAATAGAGATAATATTTCAGTTTTAGTATGTGCTCCAAACTATTTGGGGTGAATAAATCCGCGTGAGAAATGAAATCCTGATAAAATCCAGTTGATCATTATTATATAGTGAGACCATAATCTAACTACACACATGTGTGATTATTCTGTACGTTCATACATTAGCTGATGTACGTCACAAATGTGAGTTTCAGACACAGATTAGAAACAGGGAGAATATTAATATCTCTAGCTGCACTTTATTTCTCATGTACCATCCTTCACGAAAATTTCATTAAAAGTAACATGGTCATGAGTGTTTTTCCATTAACCGCAGACAATAAGTAACATAATATCCAAAAAAAAGATTTCCTATCTCTCGACGAATATATATATTCGAACCGTCATTTTCTAGTATTATTATTTATTATTTTTTTTTCTACGTTCTTTCCATCCTCGTTTCCCTTCATTTTCTCACCGAACTCATGATCATTAACGGGATATTTACAGAGAATAAAAAATAAAAAAGTGTGAGTCAATATTGAAGGTATAAAAGAAGCAAAAATAGATACAAAAAAAATGACGGAGAAAAACAATAATAATAAAATAAAATAAATAAAAGTAAACCTCAAAAAGGCCTCGTTGAGGATAAGTGAATGGGCGGTTTTCGCAGTGGTGCAACTGGACTTTATAACATTCTCTTGAGTTTTCCAGAACAGATAATAGCATCGAGGAAACGAAAAAGCTTCGCCAGCAAAGCATACGAGAAAAATAGAAGTTAATGGAAGTGGTAGAAAAAAAAAGATATAGTAAAGTAAAATGAAAAAAAAAAAAAAAAAAAAAACTCTAGAGTCGATGAAAGAAGCAAGATTAATGGGAAAACGTGGCTCGTATTTTAAGATCGTTGGAAAAGTTTTTATTTCATTTATGGTTTCATGTATATAATGTGTTAACGGCTGCGCGAACTCATCCACTTTTCATTCATGAAAAGCACACGATTTTTAATCATTCTATCGAAAAGGAAAGTATATATAGTAACGTAAGAAGAGAATACATATATGATCGAAAAATCATTACGTTCAAACTGAGCTTTCAAGCCTTAAATTCAAATTATACTCAATTTCATAACCTTCTTGATTTCATTTTTGTGTATCGTTACACCATTCACTTGTTCTCTCGCAATAATTACATATATCTGTATAAATGCAAAAATTTCGGGATACGTGTACGTATGCCCTAGATATACATTTATATTCGTGTGTAAAGCGTGAATGAGTGAATTATATATACATCGATAAAATTGTATAGCATGAAAATCAACAGGCAGTTGCATGGCCTTTGTCTATATTCTTTTAGTCGATCGAAAAAGGAGCGACAAATCCATGTTTGCTGCATCCATTTACATACACCTACACGCACTGTATGAAAATATGAACCTTCTTTTATTATCTATTCTAATTGAACTGTTCTCTTTCATCCACTACATTCCGTTAACGATACCATTTTCAATCATTCCATTGATTTCCACAACAATAAACCTACATATTATTATTATTATTGTTTATTGTTTATTATTATTATTATTATTATTATTATTATTATTATTATTATTTTATGCACGTTCTCTTACATAATCGTTAAGACTTCCACCTATCACGACACCATATTCAATCTGGAAGGCAGAGAGCAGAGGGCTTAATCCCTGAATTGATAATAAAGATATTGGAAATGATATGCAATGGAGAATGAAGGGAAAAACCATTTCTAAGCACTGCAAATCTCGGTTATAATTTCTAGATAATTATTTGACACAAGAGATTCATACTCGATCATTTTTAAGACGTGGAAAATTATTGAATACACTGTTACTTGAAAATCCTCTGACTTATCCCTATCACTCGACGGAAAGTGAGAAGCGTTGCAGAGACGGTGTCATGAATTATGCAGCAATAGTGCCTACTAAAAAAAAAAACAGTGCTAACAGAAATGATTGTTCTGACGACGAATTCAATTTGAATCCTAATAAAATCGAATAAAAATTGCGACCAATCTGAAAATTAATTCATCCAACTAAAATTCAGCATCCTAAACTAATTAAGAAACATAATAAATCCATCCATCCATTCTGTCATTACTACTTATCCCGAGGAAAATGTTCCTCATTTGCTTGACATTTCGATTACAAGCTGAATTAGATGAATTGTAAAAATGATACCCACACAGCTAACACAACCCTTCTATCAATCACCACAACAAAAATTCAAATGTGCGGAAATCAATTCTCACACCGGTCCACTGAGTGAGAAAGGAAATATTAATCCCACATAGAAAAATGCAACCAGCATTTCCGACGTTCTTCCTACATGTACCAAAGCAATAACACACGCACAGCCCATAAATACGAATAATAGCCTGGCCAAATGTGTGACACAAGATCTACAGGAGCCCGAATATATGTATACAAGCAAATGGTATATGCTGCCAGGTGCTCATTATTAGCCGCGAGTTTACCCTCGCATTTCACCTCACCCACTCGACGCTGAGTAAACACTTTGATATATGTGGCCCGGTACCCCCGATAAGGATAGCGCCAACCCAGACATCGTTCGGTAGTTGATGTTCGGGCTGGTATGTGAGCGCGAGAGAAACAGATAGCTTTTCGCCCAGGGTACATGCTGCGCTCAGCATCCACGAATATACACACCACTGAAAACGCTTCTCTTAACGATATATGCGGTATGTATGAATATCTACATGCCTGGCCCATTGTATCCGCCCATATATCTGTGTGTATGCAGTTATTACACAATTCCATACTACATTCCGGCTCTCAATGTAGCCAAACTATCAACTTGATATTGCGTCAAAAATAATAAGAAAATATATAAATGAATATTAACAGAAAATGAGCACGAGAAAAGGAGGGAGATAAATAAATGAATAAAAAATATATTGGAAGAAGTACGAGAAAACGACGTAACGCTCGATGGCCCGTTATTTCAAGTGCATGAGAATGAACTATGTGAAAATAGAGTGTTGAATGACACCAAGCAAGCGTTTGTTCGAATTTTTTTTCCTCAGTTCAATTATAAATGTGTTTTCCGATTTTATGGTAAACAAGTTCAATTGATCGAGAAAAAAAATGCTGTGGCTGAAGTGGCCGGATTCTTTGACATTGTTCGTTATTTTTTTTTCTACTTTCATTCGCACTTTTCAATTTTCTTTCAAAAATGAAGAAAAAATCGAGTGAATACTCAATATTCACATGTATGTTCATGCTTTGAAAATAACAGAGTTGTGTGAAGTTGAGGAATGTAATTACGATTCAAGGTGGAATAATATTTGGAGAGAAAATGGAATGAAGGCAAGTGTGGAATGTTTAACCTAGATAATTCTATCATTTGATAATTTAGAATAAAAATAATTCATTGATAATGAGCCAAAACAGAGCACGGTTTAAAGATAATTCGAAAATGTGCACTATACCCTGTGTAATGATCGATTATTTTTCACAAAAACTCAATGAGACACCCAGCAATTCGATTTTGAGAGGAAAAAATGACAGAACCATTTTTTCCTCCATTCAATCATGACTTGTTGAATATTCTTTTCGATTAACGACTCATAATACAATAAAGACGAAAAATAAAAATGAAGTCTACGCAAAAGAGACGACTATATCAATTACAAAGTGAAATATCGCGAACAGACTGAGTATGGGTCAAACCACCCTAGTATATCATTGACACTCATTAAATCTGATTCGAGTTTTTTTCATAGTGTATACAGTGTCTTGATGGAAAATATCGCCCTCACACCACCGTACAAGAGATAGTAATACCTTGAATTGGGTAAATAATCAGATGAAACTATATATATATCTATATACTATACGGTTCTTCGGTTTAAATTCGTAATTGAGTTTGCATTGTATGCAAGCAGACACTCGACAATGCCATGCTCTCGGATGCGAGATCGTATTACGTTATGCAAATGTGTTCGTATATGGACTCGGGAGGGAACGGTGCATCAATAAAATGTATATATGAAAAAAAAAGAGAGGTAGGCAGTGAAGTTTGAATGAATATTTTGTCATTGATATAGGATTCACTTTCGGAAATTATACTATCGAATCGCATCGACAAACATTTTGAAAAACATCATGCATAATTTCATCATCACTTCTTATTTAATATTTGAATTCCTTCCCCTATTCTTGTCTGCGATCGCCAGGGGACAGGATATTGTGGATCATTTAATAATGCACTGTCTGCATATACGTATGATGTGAAAACCCAATGGCTATATATGTATGTGTATACAGAATTGTCTGTGCATAGATACAAGGCATACATTGTTTCACTTGGGACGGTAGTTCCGTGGCGCATCCGGACGTGTGTATATCCATGCCTTGTTAGGCTTCCATGTATTCAGGAAGGACATATAATCCTATTTCTCACCTTGCATTGTACTACAGTATTCTACGTCCCTTGGGTGAAGCCGAGGGTGAGGAAGAGTGAGAGAAATGTTGGTATTTGATATATATTATGATGCCGTGAATCGTTGACAAGCCGAGCATAGTTTTGCCGATATAAAAGTCATTTCAATTGTGTTGTCGCTATTCTCATTTGCATATTTTTTGGAGGGTGTGTAAGTCATTATATTTGAATCTAAGTTGATTGATATTCAATCATTTCGTACAGTTGTACGGCCGGAGTTGACTTCATTTCACGGGATTTACCCCGCATCCCAATGGCTCGAAGGCAAAAACAAATTTATAAATTAATTCTAATCACGATGGATCAGATGTTCACTCTGGGAAATAAATTCTTCTATCTTGGTATAATATATACGCGCGGGTTAATTGACATATCGCTCTCCATGCATATTGTAATATATATTATTTGGATAACAATAACAAAAAGTTTGAGCAAACGTTTACGAGTTTGATGTGAAAGTTAACTTTGCACTCGCTTATTTCGCTTTCCTCTTGCGCGTTCATTGTATATACAAGTTGACCATGTATATACAATGTATACGATAAGGAATGAAAAACAAATATAGATGTTTGGTTCACAAACATATAGAATAGTTTCTACACATAAAATTTTGGTGAACTTCTATCCACTTCGGTCCCGAAAAGAAATTCCACAAATACTCGACCGGCTAAATTGAGTTATTTTACCAATTCGAAGTTTCCGTCATACACCATACCAACTTCGTTTAGGTATTTGATGTATATCAAGCATTTATCGTGTGTATATAAAATGAAAGCAAAGACTGATGAATAAGTGAGGGATTTATTTTGACAAGGGTCAATCGAATTCGATAGAAGCTACATGAGAAAATATTCATGTTCCTTCTTCAATTCAGAAACAACTCAACAATGAAAAGCAAAAATAATGATAGACGGTCAATGTTGATTGAATCAGAAGTTCAATGTATCTCATCAAGTGGCATTTTTCGTATGAAAAATGTTTATATCGACATACGCGTAGCCGAGTACTACCGACCTTATGACAAAAATTGAGATAGTTACATGAAAAAATTGTCTATCTCCGATTTCCCGTCTTACCATCAGATAAAAATTTTGCGAACACGGCGTTCGCAAATGAAGTATAGATTTTACAAATGCTAAAAGAATGTTGCATTCTATCTAAGCATACTATTTCTAGAAATATTCGACTCAATTGTGATAGTCTTCAATGCAAACTCTAAATTCCATATCTAGAGATTCATTGCAGTGGTACATTATGTGAACTGTTTGGCTTACGGATTACAGTTCACAATAGACTTTTTCCGTCGTGTATAGTGATGTCATAATGCGTATAGTGAATTTGAGGGGACAGTTGAGAGTAGTTATAATAATATAAGTATTATGAAAAATTGAAATTGGACTTACTCGGTGTAAGCACTAAAAGTAGATTGATGAACACGAGGAAGAGTCCCACGTGGGGCGTAAGACTGTGCGCCGAACGAACGTTGAGTTTAACTTTTTTCAAACTCGCGCTGTAGCCCGATAGAATGCGTTGCATCGTGGCTGAATGATATAGAAAGAAAAAGAAAAAAGGTAATAACAAACCAAAAAATATTAAAAGTGAACAATGAAATTTTTTCGCGTACAACTTTTTTTTTCACTAAAAACGCGTCTACCCCGAAAAATATAAATTGATGTAACTCTTCCTTTATCTAATCACCAACACCATGCGATTCCATCCAACCCCCACGAAATGACCACCCCCTAAATTTCGCCTAAACTTTCAACCTTCACACAATGACCGTCAACGAGAGACTGCCAGTACAAGCGAGTATCTCACAGCTCGACTCGCATGCGCCTGCCCGTATATCTCGGTATATATCTTTCCGTCAACCCCCTCATAAGAACATATACAACTTCAACCGCAATGAGCTCAAAATGAGAAAACGTAGGAAGCAACTATAAAACCACACCACTCCCCGCAGTATTTCGTTTCTTTCTTCTTTCTTCAATTTCTCTAGTGTCAAAGTATGCATGTCTTTATTTGATGCCCAAAAATTATTTGATTTAAAAAAAAAAAAAAATTCCAACAAGAGAAAAATCCTCAGAAGTTCGCTTTCGAAATGGAATGGACAAAAAATAATTCTACAGCTTCTGACCTAGAACTTTCTCTCAATCAATTTTCAGTACAAAATCTACTCCTCCAGTTCGTGAATCGCGTTCTCATTTGATGAGCCTAATCAATTCTTAAGAAGAAAGAAAATTTGAAAATTACCTGATGAAATTTTTTTTAGACCAGAATATCCTCTCAACAGACATTCAACATTTCCAAGTAGGACGGCAATGTGCAGGGTAAACTTACATGGAAATGAGAAGTTATAATAGTATAACAACCATACGCATTGTAAGACCCAGCAAGTTAGAACGCAAAAAAACGTTTCCGGTTCACTATCTCACGAGGCTGGTGAACGGACCGAAGTACAACTTCTCTCAGGGGAGACGCAGTAACACACAAAATTGCATTATACCTGGTGAGGATTGTGGGACAGTGAGTAGCTGAGTGTAGAACAACGTCATACTGCATCAACATAACAAATTCTCTTAGCAGCTTACTTGTAGAATAATTTTCGACGTACACACTACTGTGTAACTGTAATTGTACATGAGTGGTACAGAGATCAACTGATCCAAGTATGAAATTAAAATAAGACGTCAAATAATATTGAGGTCATCAATTAAACTCGCAAATTTATAGAATTCAATGAAATATTTATATTGAAATTATGATGCGATAAATTATCAAGAATTTATTGTTTTACCTCAAATTCATATCATTCATTTCCTCTTTTTCGGGGCAAATTCTAAACCTCGAATGTAGTTCTTGTTGATTCGGTATTTCTCTGTAAAACAAAAATGAATCATTTGGAGATTTCATTGACAGCCGCATGATTGATGGAATCCAATTTTCTCTCATCATATCTCATGTAATTACCGGTTAATAATTTATAAACGTAGAGAACTTGGTTGCCTTGTACAAGTACACTCGGCGTTTTTTTACCAGGTACTTCAGTAATTGTAGCGCTAGCACCAATTCCTTGGCACTCTCTACTGAATTCATCAAGTTTTATACCAAATGTTTCCAAATTATTGACTAAAGTTGCCTGTAATGATAGGAGATAAACGAACAGTCAATACGTGCAACTTTATACATAGAATGTTTCAACATCAGATGGTAAATCGATGTTCACATACCTTTTTACCGTAACTTCGTGTCGCCACTGTAATATCTATGGGCTCTAATTTCCCCGTGTGAAACAGTTTCGTACCAGCGACTGTGATTTCATGAGTGAATGTCATTCTTCCTATAAATTTATTTATTCCATCTTCCATTGTTAATGTCAAAACACTCTCTTTCGTTCGTAATGTACCCGCCAGTTGAGGGTTTATTTTCAATATCCTTGGAATATAGTAATAAAAATTGAAATACATCCGACATAATATAAATAAGTGACAGAACAATTGTTTTTAACACTTATTCATTGAATTCCATACTTCCCGTCCTGAAGATTCTCCTTTTTCACATAATCAGTGAAACACTTTCTTATTTCAGGCCGTTTCATTATATCACCTTTCCTGCAATGATTTGAAATAGTTTATAGAAGTTTCATGAGTTGATCTAATAACTGACATCTAAATAACAAAAAACGATTTTTTTTGTCATCTACGTCAGCTATGTCATATTTTATCTAACTCATGTCATCAGGAATGTGGTGAGTCGGCCAACGAAATTTTGGCCCACGGTACATTTGATAGGTTGAAAATGATTAAAAAAATCTGATAACAGTTGTCTCCATTACGGAAAACATTATTCTAGGAATAACACTGAGAGCGCGATAGAAATCCACTCACTCGTATCCATATTTTGATAATATCGGAAGCACATCGGTCGTAACTCTATAACAATCAGAGACGACTGGGGCATCGGAGATTTCAGTGAGTTTGATCGGTGCCGGGTCCTCGGTTATAATCAATTCTTTCAACAATGAATTCTCAGTCTTGTGAATCCGAAAAAAAAGTTTACCGTTAAAACTTCATTTAATATACATTTTTGTGCATAATGATCGATCTACATACCTGAATGTAAATAATACTTTCAACGCCTTTAAGTATCGTCGTGTCAATAACACCTTTAGATTTCATATTTCCCAAGAAAATTGATAATTTTTTGTAACTCGATTTTTTTATATCAACTATTTGGCCCGGAGGACACGCTGAAATTACATGATTTTTGAAGAAATTCGAACTTAGCATCGGCAATTCTTCTTTTTTTATTCTCTTGCACGCCTTTAGGAAACAATATTCTAATAATTTGTCCATTTCTTCAACAGGATCAACAGGTACTGAATCGTTAGGTATTTCTGTGTCGTTTGGAACTTTCTCCGCTCCCTACGAGTTCAAAAATGATTCCGATACACAATCATCATTGTGTTATTCAGTATCGTGATAGGAAATTATTCAAAAAGACTGGGCCTGTAACTTCTTCATCGACATAATTGGAATTCGATACGTAAAAAAATAATGTCTAGAAAAAATTTTCTTTTCAGAACATATTCCCCTACGGATGATTCTTTGTCTAAAATTTATAGGATATAGAAATATTTCGAATTAACCTAATTAACTTCGCAACCATGTGAGAGTGGCCGAATCCTTCAAAACTATTTCCAATATTTACCAACCAGCAACACAGCATCTTCTACATTAGTGTCATTTTCACCATTTGTGATATTTATGGAATCTATGTCTGTGCGTATTCTCTGGATCGATTCCCCCGTATCGGCACAAATATTGGCATCTGCTTGTTTTGTATCGTTGTCAGCATCTGACTCAGTTAGTTCATCATTTGTTATTGGATCTAGTTGTGGTCTCATGGGAGGTTTTCCTAATTGACAAATCATGTCACCCATAACATGTATCACGTCGACACATTTACCACGCCCACCTGACATATACATATCCTCAGAAGAATGAGCCGTGGTCCCAACTGCAACCGCTGCCTGTTTGTAATTGTTAAATATCTATCAACTTCAAATATCAATGCTAACTTCTGAATAATCAGTGGGATGGACCTATCACAACACAACGTGCACCAGTTTTGGTTTTTCTCATTTTGACTACATATATCTTCAAGTGAAAACGATCCATCCTCATCAAAAGCCACTATCTTTCCAAAGAAACCCGGTGAGTAATATATCAGCATCAGGTTCACAATGTCAATATGCTATTAAGAACTAAAATCAGCTTGAGAAATCAAACAGAATAATATTCTGAGGAACAGGATGTTCCTCAAATGCTTCAATAAGTACGACAATGTTTTTTGAAATTGTGGGAGCCATTGTATACAGAATGATTGCTAAGCGGGAGACAAATTATAAAACAGCTCAATGGATATAATGGGGTTTCTCACGTTTGTTCAGCATTCGCTAGAACGGAATGGCAACTTTAATAATAAAGGAATAATTCCAGAAATTTATCCACTCCCATAAAAATCACAGAACGTGATGAATCATATTGTTTCAATCGAGATTAATCAGATACTGTGAATATAATTGGATTTACGTACTCTATTGTCATCAGTTATTATTGACACTGGTGTATTCTTCGCTAATTTTCCATAAGAGTTGTATTTTAGTGGCCCATCCAATATGACGCCAGGCAACATCAAATTAGCCCCACTAACCAATTTTGATACAACCGCGCTGTGCGTTTTGAAACTCGGTAATAACTGAGGATACTCCCATAGAGTATAAATTGTTGGCATTAATGTTGGTATTGAATGATCAAGTTGAAAGAACATCGGGATTTTTGCAACGCAGAATAATTTACATATTTCACCACTGTGCGTCACAACTTTCATTGAACTTATTGCTTCTTTTTTTGGAATTAAATTTTGTATTTCACTTTCGATCAATGAGGGAAATGCTGTGAGAATTTCCTCACATAATTTTTTCCTGTAAATAACAATACGGGGTAGTGAAACGCTCAATCAAACAGTTGATAAGCAAACCAACAATATAACCTCGAAACAATACAATCTCAGTCGAAACCATATAGTTACAGTACACATATCATTTCACAAACCTCTCTGTTCCTTTCAACTGATTGTTTGATTTCACCTTCATCGGTTTGACGAACATCTTCAATTGATTTTATTAATAATATTATTTTGTCACTACGAATGATAGAGAATTGAAGATACCGGATCGGAATGTGAGTCGCTACGCCAGGTTCGCATACTGGCATCGATTGTACAGTCACCATCAATGAGAAGCTAAGGGCAGAGGGCAGCAAAGTCGCTTGTCCCGAAACCCGGCATATTTTGAAAGTAGATCCAAAAATACGATGAATTCCAATAAATATTT